>FAPP01025215.1:1937-16067 GCA_001485965.1 Heliconius ismenius | reverse complement strand
TATGACTCACCCTGTATTTTTACTTCGCAACGTATCGCTTATAACCTGGATAACAAAATTTCAGAGAGAACCTCCGCTTTGTCTTGTTGACATAGCGAGGAAACGTAAATTAATCATTCCCTTGAGTGGAAATCGAACCACTCGTATTTACAGTAAGACTTATGAAATTGATATAAATTAAAGTGAGATTGAGCATAATTTAAAAAAGACTAAGTATAGTCTCTATTCCACAATTTATAAAGATAAAAAAAAAATTGTGACATGCAAAATAAGAACAATCAAATTGCAGACAATATAAAAATGAAAACTGTTTGACAGAGATCGTTAACTGAAATTCATTGTTTAAATATGTCAAATTCAAAGAATGCTAACAAAATAACGGATAAAAGTAGATTAGAATTGCAGAAGACCGACGACAATGATAATAAAGGTAAAAAATATGTATTTAGTTTTTAGTTCGTGAAAAATAAGTAAAATACTAGTAAATGCAATTTTTTTAGGTGAATTAAGCTACATTCCAAATGAAAGCAATAATTATGCTGGTAAGTGCGACTTATTATTATTGTAACAAAATAATAAATTTCTAATTTCTGGTAACTAAATAAAATATCGATGCGATTTTTATATAAATGGTAAAACAACTAAAAAGCTGACCATGTCAAAATTTTATTTATAAATGTATAAATTATTGGACGCTATAATAAAATTATTAATTACCTAGTTATATTTTTTTTTCTTTCCAGTGACTGTATCAAAGAAACTCTCGCCGTCTGGTGAAGATACCCAGTGTACTGTTCAAAAATCCTTCATCAGTATCCATTCTACAGATCATCTATGTCAAGTAGACACCACCAATATTGCTAACTTAGACGAATGTAATGTCGAAGTTCTCAGCGTAAAAGAGGTCTTCCCTTCAACTTCGGAAGAAAGTGTATCGAATGATGAATCACCAGTCCGTAGAAAGAGAAATGTTAAAAAGAAGCCACCTAAAGCAGATAATATACAGAAGTCTAGCCACATGCCTTTAAACAGTAAATCCTGTACAATATCGGTCTGTCAAGACGAGGCTATGCAAGCTCAGACGTCTGTTCACTCCGAATTAAACGCACCTCCGAAAAATACGCTCTACGTAACAGGCAGTAACCCCGGTGAACCCAAAATGTCCTATCCAGATCCACCGAAGAAGATGTCCAAAACTGTATGCTTGAATTATGTATATCTTTTTATAACTATTATTTTAATTATACGTACTGGCCCGAACTAAGTATAGAACAAAATCTTTTGTAAACAATAAAATAAAAAAAAACACGCTTAGGTAATAGTATTGTGTTATCGTCCTGGAAAGGACATTACATTACATCCAATAAAATATCTAGTGTTACATGATTTTTATATTGATACATAGGCACTGAGTAAAGCAATAGCAATCCTTTTAATTCTTTAATATAATATTTTTTTCAGATGAAAAAATTCCTTCGCAATATAGACAAACACAAGCATGATCATATAAACAAAAGTACAGGGAATGTTATAAGCAAGCTGACTACAATGCGCGGCATTTTGAAAGATGGCCGTTGCGTTCCCGAATGCACTGGGGATTCGTCTTTACAGGATATTGATGATTATAACACAGGTTAGATAATATATTTTAATACAATTCCTTCCTTTGAAATTATTAGTGAACTATATAAATGAACTAAACTAAAATGAACTATAAATTAATTGAACCTATTAGTGTCTTGGTTTCCTCTTAGCAGTAGTCTTGAAGTCTTCGTAAGTTCAAACAATTTTCTAAGAAAAATGTTTTACTGTGAATATATTCAGAGATATACAAAATAAAGGTATAATATACTATATATGTACGGTAAAAAATATAAATAATTTACAGTCATATGTCTATTATAGCAGGTGATTTACCGTTCGCGATGAGTATTGAACCACAAATGAGCTACACAAAACAAGCATCTGACAAAAATGTATCATTTAATACGCAAGTAGTAATCGTGCACTTTACCGGCGATCTCTGTGTGGGACAAAGCATCGAAACGTTAAGCAAAGAAAAGGACCAGCAAGCTAGAAACTCTGAACTGCGAAGAACATTTTTAACTAAATATAATGAACTTTGGCCTACACAAAAATAAATTTATTTTGATAATTACTTTGAAATGTTGGCACTATTGTACACTACGAGAATTCATTATTTTTTTTTAATTATTTACTAATTTTGTATGTCTAAATTATAATAATGTTTTGTCACGTTTATTTAATAGAACACATACCTATATGGTTAATTAAACATTTAAGACGTTATGTGTTTGATTGTATTTGACCTTTGGATACCATCATAGTTTAAGCTTTTTAAAAGATTAAATTATCACAGATCTTACCAACTAATAAAAAAAATCTTCAATTCTCTCTCAAAAAAAATCTTTATATTCGGTCCAGAACTCTAGACAAATTACACTTTATATGTAACATTATCCCAACTAGATAAACAATATTTAATATTTTAACACAAATATTTAAGTATAATTTCAACCACAATCATTACTTGCAACCGCAAAAAACGACGGAAAAGGTACTCGTAGGTGCATAAATAACAATAAAAAACAATATTGCAATATACATTTTATTATCACAGTAACATTATCTATTTTGAGGTAATCTTCCAAAATACGAGTTCCTTAACGCGATCATACGTAAAATATTTAGGGAAGTCAAGAGGTAGTTGTTCCACAGCCCAGTTGGACTGAGTATTCACTTTGTCTAACAAAGCTAGGAATGTTTCGTAACAAGGCGCTACTGAGTCCATGTGCTCTATAGTGAAAACATAACGTTTTTCCAACACCATGTATAATGTCTTCGGGGGATTGGAATTGAGAATTTTTTGCACTGTCGATATAAATGCCGCTGTTACGTCGTCGTCGTAAATTACTGAAATTAATATTTACATTTCACGTATTTATTGGATTTTAGGATAGGGACATAAGTCTTAGTGACAACTTCTTCACTGTCTGACAATAAAATTGAGAAAAACCTTTTTTAAAGACCACAATGATAGCTGATATAAATTTACTTTGTATATATTAAGCTCACGTGAATTTAAACGTTATATTATAGAGCATGTGTTTTATAATGGAAATCTTATCTTTTTTCAACATATTGTATAATGTCTTCGAAGTATTGTATAATGTTGCGTATCCAAATACGGATATTTAATGTTAAATTTCCCATTTTTAGGATTTTTGTCAATTTTTTTAGGGTACTTAAAGAGAACCTAGTTTAAAACACCTGTTTTTGACTTGCACGCAATTCGAGAAACTGTGTGTGTAGTGGCAGAACTAAACGTACACTCAGTCTACCAGAACAGATAATGAATATTCCTCTAATTAGGGGCTAAACCCTTTACCATTGCGTTTGCAGTGACACTGCGCTGATATGAATATTTGTTGAGAAAATTGAAATTCTTACCATCAGCAGCCATTATAATATCAGCTTCTTTTATTTCACGCGATAATAATGGATTCCAGTCAATATTAGTAAAATCTAATGGCATCACTTTAAATTGGGACTTTATTAACTTAGAATTATATTTTGTATTTAATTTAATAAGATCTAAAATACCACCTAAATCTATGTCTGAAATAAAAATAAATTTATTTAAAAATTATTAAAGTATTATTGTAAAATAAATGAGATATCAACCAAAAATATTTTAAGTAAAGTTTTCTTGGGTTATCTCGAGGCTCTGATTTCGAAAACTTATCGAATTTTTGTGTGTAAATATTTTTTAACTTCTCTCACCTTCTTCTCTTCTCATTTCTCACTTTCTGCCTAATTTTTAAGCTGAACTTAACACAAATAAAAATATTTTATTCCCTCGATTGGGAGTCAAACCTACAACCGTGGTGTTTACGGTGAGATAATATATTCACTTGACTGTATACATAAATGTAAAATAACAATAAGAAACTTAATTAATGTTAGGATTAAATAAGAAACAAACTTGTATAGGTTTCGCTTAACCTTAGAGCAGCTAGTTAGAATAAACACCATATACCTGTGCATATAACTTTCTTTGCATACATTGCAGCTACAAAACTAGTCAACCCAGTTCCAGCTCCAAGTTCTAGAATAGTTTTACCAGCAAGTTGTCCATTTTGCCCCAAATGTATAAGTAAATCTCCTAATAAAAATGCTCCCCTCCATACTTGAAGGCCAACTAATGATATTTTTGTTTTAGAACTATGCTCTGAAATTATAACAAATGATGACATCTGTAATGATTTTTTACTTTCCCTGGAGCTTTGTTGTGAAATAAAGATAAGAAATATAGATAAATAGAGAAAATAGAGATAAAAAGAAATATTATCTATTATATACATTGTCAACAAATCATTACATTTAATCATTAAAATTAATTTTATTTTCAATTTTAATACTGCTTAAAAGAAAAAAAAAATCAAATTGTGTACCTATTTTTAAAATTTCCTTTTGCGGCCTTACAACATCTAAATCATTATCCTTATCAAATTTAGCTTTGTTCCTTGCTTTAGGTAGTAAAAATGGGAATTCTGATATGACATCTAAAATAATATGTAGCAATATATTTTTTTTTTTCAAAAATTTTCAACATTAGAGAAATCTTGCAATAGTAAAAGTTAACTCACTTCCATCTTGACTTGGTGTTATTCCAGTTTTATAGTCATATTCCTCATATATTTCTGAGGTAACTGTGTACTCTGGCATCTGTAACAATTATTAAAACTTAATATTTTTAAATTATTAAATCAAATACTTTTATAATTTTTTATGATATAAAACTTTAGTAACTCAAAATAATAGCTTTGATATGTGATATTTTTAAGATATTCTGAAATTAACATTTACTATATTGTAGTCTTAACTATGAAGAACGTGTTACAACTGGACTTCGGAAATGATTGAGAATAAAAATTGGATAGCTTCCAAATTTTAAAATTCTAAAATAAATTGTTTGATCTGCTAATATAAACGGCAGTAAAAGTAATGTAGTGTGACGAATGCTACGTATAATTTAAGAACGTACTATTTTCTTATAAATTTTATGAAAGATTTACAATAAGTACTTATTTATAATAGTAGTCGTTTAAAGCGACGATATGTAAAAAAATACCTTATAAGCATTTTCACTTAAAGCTTTTCAATTAGATTATTACGTATATAACTAACAAAGATCATGATAAGTTTTAGGTCCTGCTTAATTAAATACATTTATATTCAATAGTTCGTAATGCTATTTTATCGTATCGTAATATGTACACATAAAAATCTAATTTGCGAATTGTTTTTAAGCATGTGTCAATGTCTGTCAAGTGTCAACCATGATCAAAATAAATTGTTGACAAATATACAGTTTTACCAACATAGCACTATCTGTAATATCTCCAGAAAAAATATATTTATATAAATTCACCTATAATTTATTTTAAATCTTTAAATACAACGATGTATATTACTCAAAATCTGTTTCCGTCCTTAATTGTAAAATCGATTGATTATTATTACAAGCAAGTTTATTTTTGTTGTTGTCATGATTAAGTGGATTGTGAAAAAAAAAAACAAATCAACCAATCACCGCCAAACACACGATCGACGCTGCCACGTCAAGTGAGACTGTCCAAGTGTGAAGGAAGTGGCAGTTTCAGCATTTTGTTAGGGTTCGTCTTCCAAGTTAAATTATTAGTTGTAATAAGACCACCGGAACTTGAAGATGCGTGTCTTAATATTTTCGGTAGCGATAGCCCTTCTGGGTGCTGCGCTTGGAGATGAAATTCCATCAGAAGACAATGTACTTGTATTAAGTAAAGCCAATTTTGATTCTGTTGTTTCATCTTCAGACTTCGTGTTAGTAGAATTCTGTAAGTTTAAACTTTTCTTATTGTTAATATTGATTATTCCTTTTAATATTTTAATAGAAATTTAAGTATATGTCTATAAATAATGTCCACATGCGTTTATGCATTGTATTTGCAATAAAATATACCGGGCGGCATACAATTATTTTATGTATGTGTCTACGTCACAGATGCACCATGGTGTGGACACTGCAAATCGCTCGCACCAGAATACGCTAAAGCTGCTACTAAGTTGTTAGAAGAAGAATCTCCTATTAAGTTGGCTAAAGTTGACGCAACTCAAGAACAAGAACTCGCCGAATCCTACAAAGTCAAAGGTTATCCCACGCTGATCTTCTTCAAGAAGGGATCACCTATTGATTATTCTGGTAACTAAAAGTTATTATTTATAATATAATGTTTTTCAACCATTTACTTTAAAAGTGGTGCGATTCCTACCATAAAAATAATATATTTAAAAAAACTTTACAATTCAGTATATAATTAATAAAATGTCGAGTATGGAAATTTTACAAAAAATATATATACATATTGTCATTGTCTTCAGTAAATACTTAATATGAAAGTAATGAATTAATAAAAATGTTAAAAAATATTACACTAAATAGTCCCATTTAAAATCAATGTAACACACTTTCCAATTTATCAATCTGTTTAATGATAAAATTTCATGTCAATTATTATTAAGTGTTATCAGCTTAGAAATTTAACTACTTATATTTATAAAATGATAAGTTCAATAAATTATTAGTTACTTTTTGTGGATGTTTATTGACTTTTGAATATTTTTAGCTTTATCCTGTTTTCCATGTGGAGCAGAATAGTCATGGAATCTAGTGTTAAGACACTATTCTCTAACTTTATGTCAAATTTTTGATACTGTGCATGTTGAACTAAATCATTATTTTATATTAAATAGGTGGTAGACAGGCTGATGACATTGTAGCCTGGTTGAAAAAGAAGACTGGTCCACCAGCTCTTGAAGTCAGTTCGGCAGAACAGGCCAAGGAACTCATTGCTGCCAACAATGTCATCATCTTTGGTTTCTTCCCTGACCAAAACTCAGAAAAAGCTAAGGTCTTCCTTAATGCCGCTGGATTGGTAGATGACCAAGTATTTGCTATTGTATCTGATGAAAAGTTAGTTGAAGAACTAGAAGCTCAGGCTGAAGATGTTGTTCTGTTCAAAAACGTAAGTTTTTCTTGATAATTTTTTAATTAAATTAATTATAGCTTGCTACAATTATAATTTAAAAGAGGTTAACGCTTAAGTCTTTTTGCCACTATAAATTAAAAAACTAATAGTTTATTATAGTAATTATAAGAATGAATAAATAATAATGATTATGATGTTATTTCATTATAATTATTATATCATGATGCCATTATGGCTCAGCAGCACTGTGTCCGACTGTAGATGAGATAGTTAAATAGAGATATTAGGAGCTGTTGGTTACAACTGTTAGTGCAGAATATATCTTGAATAAAAAAAATATGTCCATTTATACATACTTTAAATATATATTTTAAATTATACTTATCTCCATAACAACAGTTTGAAGACCCACGCAACAAGTATGAAGGTGAAGAGTTCTCCGAAGATGCTCTTAAATCATGGGTGTTTGTACAAAGCATGCCAACCATTGTGGAATTCTCACATGAAACTGCCTCCAAGATCTTTGGCGGTCAAATCAAATATCACTTACTCTTGTTCCTGTCCAAGGTGAGTTTATAAATTATGCTTGAAATATATATATATATTGTATTCAAATCTTTATTATTATATATTTTTCTTATTCCTAAGTTACCACGAAATTAATTAGATTAACGGTTTTTTGTTAGGTTGAGTAATATTTAGTTTTTCTTTTTTATACATTTTTTGTTTTAGCTAAATATACATTTTAAATCTATATATTAATATGTAATTTACTTTGCGTGCGATAATAAAATACGTTATAATTGATTACGATTCAGTGAAGGCATAACGTCAGCATATGTAACGGTAAATTAAAGAGTTGGTCAAAGTCGATAATATATTGATTGAGTTGAGTACTATATACACATATCTTATTATATTTTATATATGAACGCAAACAACCTACGATTATCTACACTACATATACTGAATTGGAGTGTAATAAAATATTTCTCTCCTTCCTCTATGAGGTCTTCGTTTTTAGAGGTCCTCATGGTGCAAGGTTGCGTGTGTGACTGTAACGCGACTTGTGAGTTTGATTCTCACTCGGTGACAAAAAAAATTGGCTCCGCCGTTTTTGCCCTGATACCAGAGCAAAGAAATATGTTCATTTCGGCGGAAAGTGGGGAATGGTGGGGTGTCTTAATACTACGTTCATGGTGGGGTAGGCGTCAAGTTGTAATAAAACTTTCCTCAAGACATTTTTTATTTCCCATTAAGAGCAGATGATTGTAGAAATTGATAATTCACACACAAATTCACTTATTTTTAAATATGCGTTTATATTAAGATTTAGTGCGGCGTTGGGTGCTGCCAAGAATAAATCGAAGCATTTGCCGAAATTTAATAGAAGTTGAATTTGAAATTTAAAAAGATATATTAATATTTATCCTTATCAATTCAACTGTTATTAATCAGTGAAAGTTACAAAGTGCATGACATGTATGCATACATGAACGATTATATTTTGTTAAACTTTCATCGAATAGGTCACAATAGAAACTCGAACTCTCATGTTTCACGATCGTAATGGTAACCTCACTTTTACTATAGCATCGAGCTTTAGACCTCTGTGTACGTCGACACATTTATCGGAGCTTTCGATTGTAGGTCAAGTTAAACAGTTAACGTACGTTCATTACGGTATACTAGTTTAGTTTACTAACTAAAATAAATATATATGTATATATATATCGTCGTGAAGCACAGTGAGTGATCTTAAATGCGACTGTGGGTTCGATTACCTCTAGGGTTAATTAATTATTTAAAATATTTCGTCGCCTTGGCAAGACAAATGTCTTGGCGGTGTTGAGTTCAGCCGTTCAGTCGTCTGTCTACTCGTGATACCATGTCCAAAGGGACAAGGGAATCTTTAAATATAAATATATATTATAACATCAATTTTTGACGTTATAACTTTATTTGCAGCTTCTACATGTAGATAACAAGGTTGTCGACCTAATAGTACAATGAACTCTTATTTTTTTAAAAGAAATATAAGCCTTAATATATTTTGTAAAAAATCTTTTTCAAACACCAATATTTTTATTTTAACGGTCTACTAAAACTATAGTACAATATGTATTTTGCGTAAAGACATCATTTGTTTATCGTCCGGAGTTTTAGTTCGACACATCGTAAAATGTTTATTTTTACTGTTTTTAATAGTTTTTTTTATTATGAATATAGAATTTTATGGTACGACTAGAAAGTATACATATATTTTTTGAGATAGATATAAAAAATCATAAGCATAGTTAACCCTGCATATTTGGAAAAAAATTAAGGCAAGTTACGGAATCCCACGCTGTAGAAACACTGCAAAAATCGAGGTCATATAATAATATTAAATAAAGAATAGCCACGAACGCTATAAAGTCTGCGAATTTGGA
This sequence comes from Heliconius ismenius, assembly GCA_001485965.1. Classification (NCBI taxonomy): domain Eukaryota; kingdom Metazoa; phylum Arthropoda; class Insecta; order Lepidoptera; family Nymphalidae; genus Heliconius; species Heliconius ismenius. The sequence continues at coordinate 6,583 of FAPP01025215.1, read as the reverse complement.
GTGAAACAAGCAATAAAAGTGAACAATAATAAACTTAGGGTGGCACTTAGTGTTGAAAAATTTAATATCATAAATATTACTATTTCCATCCAATAGTTTTGAATTTAATAAATATCAGTTGCGTATTAATGTTATTTATTTTAAGTAAGTCTGCGTACCTGTTAGGTTTCTTCTCGGTATAGTTTCACATGTTTTTTTTCGTAATTATACAAAACTACTAGACTCTTATACTATAATAAAAAAACAGGTTTTGTAAGAAAAATAAGTAAAAAACGCACGTAGACTATATATAGATTTTATAATCAAAATATCTTTACTATGAATACAAAATAGGGTACAGTGTCTTACAAATAACTACAAACTAGTTACTTAATAATTATTATATTCGTTTCTTTTTATTTGTATATTAATATTATGCTTACTTTTATTTGTATAGAAAAATGGCGATTTCGAGAAGTACCTTGATGAGTTGAAACCCGTTGCCAAGAACTACCGTGACAAGATCATGTTTGTTGCCATCGACACTGATGAGGATGACCACCAGAGGTATTTATATATAGTTTTATTAAATTTAACTTATGCTTAGCTATATACTTCTTCAATTTTTTTCTCTTCTATAACTTAGCGACGTTTTTTATATTTTTTTATTAGATTTGTCTGTATCAATGTAAGTAAATGTAAATCTTACAAAGTCAATTTTTGTAACAATTTTTTTGACTTCTCCCTCTCCATACGGTCCGTTTTGCCTCATGACTTTTTAAATAATATAATATTGAACTTGATGAATTATTGATAGGAAGATCAAGATAAATATGAAACCATTTTACTGCAAAATATTTTCAAAAACAAAACGTAATTTGAACGGAAACTGCACGTGTTGAAATAAAATTTACAGATTTTTAATGTTTACTCTTTCCACAGAATCTTAGAATTCTTCGGCATGAAGAAGGATGAGGTGCCTTCAGCCCGCCTTATCGCCTTGGAACAAGACATGGCCAAATACAAGCCCGCCAGCAACGAGCTCAGCGCTAACTCTATTGAAGTGAGTAGAAACTATATTAGTAACTAGCCTCATTTGCGGGTTCGACCGCGTGGTTAAAGGGAAATAACTAGGATTACATACATGTTAAATTCTAAGAGCCTGAGATAACTTTGGTTATAACAAATCGTTTAAAATAACTTGATGTTTATATCCTATAGGCTTCCTGGTTAATTAAAAATATTTATTTGAGATATAGATCTATAAAATAAATAGTTCTATACATCTTTAAATTTATAGTTAAGTATAACCTAAAATTAAACACAATTTAACACTGTGACCATTTTATCATTTAGCTGAATGCTAAAGTTTCTTCAGATGAATATTTCTTCAAATATCGAAGTTCGCGGTAGATATCTGAGATTTGATTTGAAGATTCTTCTTAATTTTTGTTATGTTCTCCGTGAGAACAAGAAAGCGGCCAAGAGTCGTCGCCGTACTGTAACAAAGTGACCAGTCACTTTGTTCTAAATTCTGTTTATCGTTTGATCAATCAAAGAATATTAAGTATAAATTATTCTACGCGGTATGAGCACAACGATCAGGACTAATGCAATAATCCTTTATAATTAATGTCGTGACCTTTTATAAAGTGGCCGATATGGAAATAACTAATTACTTATTCTCTTGCAATCCTTGACGTAGCAATATTAGAAGAACGTATTAAGTTACATATAAACTGTTATTAAGATACGGCATTTTATTTTATCCATATATTTTATTATAACCTTATGTAATATATATATTACAGTGTTTTTATTATGATATTGTTGACAAAGCTGAAGCACAATTTGCATATCTTTTAAATTGAACATTCGCGAGACTTGCATTACAAAAAAACAACCTTGACTTTGACCGTTTGTACTTAGTGTTGAAAAATTTATGTGTATGTATTCAAAGATTTTAAATTAATTTATATAGAATAGAGGTAATCATTTGTATTTTGTCTTTATATTCCGTTCTAATTAAAAAGTCGAGATTACTTACATATTTCTATAATACACATGTCGCATATTTATTTTTAAAAATAATAAAGTCATTTTATCCAAATGAATGATATTTAGTATTTTTTAGCTAGCTGTTTATCTAAATTGTTTTTTTTATTTATCATTACTAATCAGTCTGTCAATTATTCTAAGATTAATTGTAAAAATCTGACATTTTTTGCCGATTATCCTTACTTGGTTTTTAGGAAACGGAGTGTCTTAACACTAGGTTCCCAGGTTTCCTTTGCTTGCCATGCTATGTGGGAGTTACAGCGTAAAGCTGTAAAAAAATGTTACATTAATTATGCAAGATCAGCAGTTAATACAATTAGGGGCCATTCTTTTCACGGAATAATTATTATTAATTATTAAACTAATATACCATTAAGAAGTGCTTGCGATAACGTCAAAGTACTAGTAATGTGCGTTATCGTAACGTAAATTAGTTTTACGCGGTCCTTTAATGTGTTACGCTTTTAATTGAGGAATAATTGCCATTAGATTTGCCATTAGGCTCTCATAACTATATGTTTTATAGGAAAAACTAGACATGTGTTTTTAATTTGTGAAGTTTAATTAAAAGTGGACTTTTGTTTCTTTCTGATTCTCTTAAAAATCTTAATCTTTCTGATCCTCTTAAGGTTCTTATAATGCCTAAAGGTCTTTTATAATATTGCATACTGCCATAATACGATAGTTTACAATTTAAAAATACAATCTTACTATTAATATTATATATGTTAAAAAAATTGTAAAGATGGATATTTATACTACATTCACACAAAAACTACTGAACGGATTTAAATAAATTTTACAGTAAAATCTTACATACAAGAATAACTGACAGCTTATTTGGAAAATGTGTATATTTTGGATATAATATAACTGTTTAAGTGGGCGATTCCTCATTTGGGTCGCTATAAACTAATAAAAAAATCATTTATTTTTCATAGGAATTCGTACAATCCTTCTTCGCCGGCAGCCTGAAACAGCATCTCCTCAGTGAAGACTTACCCGAGGACTGGTCCGCCAACCCCGTCAAAGTGCTCGTTGCCTCAAACTTCGACGAAGTTGTCTTCGATAACTCCAAGAAGGTTCTCGTTGAATTCTACGCCCCATGGTGAGTGATATTAGTTTTTTTGGTAGCCTTTGTTAGCTCCAAGTCTAAACTAAAAGACTAAAAGAAAAACACGATCGAACGAACACAATCTATCTAAAATTAAACAGTAAGAAAATTTTGCAACGTTGTAACTCAGTTTTTGGCGAATGATTTTCTTGAAAATATGCACACGTGTTCGAATTCAATGACACATACAAAAACATATATACAATAAAATTCATATCATTTCAATAGATAAGTTTAAAAATAAGATATATAATTCTTTGACAAAAGAATAATAGAAATATTTTAGTATGTCATCATTTTTATTTGTAAAAGGTTGTCCGTTATTCTAGATACTTCGAAAAATGATTCATTTCATTAAATATGAAAATAATTCAATAACTCAGTTTACGCAATAAGTACACAGAATATCACTCGACATTCATTAATATATCTTATTATAATGATGATGAATAATAAGAAATTATACAAGTGTTTACAATTATGCAAATATTTATACAAGTGTAGTTCAAAAGAGATTCGTTAAGACGCGTTCAATGGTTCGTAATTAATTGTTTTCTCGTTGCTCAACGCTACACGGCCATTATGTCAATACTGTATTGTCGTGTTGCTAAGTTCATTCTCTTGAATAAACAATACATTGTCTGTCATATTATGTCGTATATGTATGTACTATATGTAGTTCGGTCGGTGAGTCTTGGCCGCCCTGAAGTTAGATGTAGATGGTTGCGCAGATTTGGTTTTATATTTTTTTCAATTTTTGATTATTTGCTTTTCGAATGAACATTGCAAAAGTTCAGAAAGCCTAACTTCATGACGATATGTCGTATGTATGTACATAATACGATTATGTATTGCACAATCTTTTTATGACATAATGTTATATCCGGTACATTTCAATGGAATTTATTTTTAGTTCAGACTTGTCAATTTTTTATGATAATAATTTGTTGGACTAAAATTCGTATTTTTTTGTATTAAAAGGTTATATATTATCCTTTAGTGTATATGACGATTTGATTGCTGAGTCGAAATAAAAATTATTTTAGCCTGATAGTAAAATAATGATTAGCTTTTCATATTAAACTTTAACATTTCTCTTTTATAAAATATACCTACAATAACAGTTTTTTCCCATTTAATAAATAATAATTTATAAATAGTGATAAACATACAGAAATATTTACAATTTAATTCCCCAGGTGCGGACATTGCAAACAGTTAGTTCCTATCTACGACAAGTTGGGAGAACACTTTGAGAAGGACGATGACGTCGTCATCGCCAAGATCGACGCCACCGCCAATGAACTTGAACACACTAAGATCACTTCGTTCCCTACCATTAAACTGTACACTAAGGACAATCAGGTACGTTATTTATTTATAACGTTTATTTAACTGGAATAATATTTTAAAAGTTATCAAAGAGGAGAAGGAGATAAAAAATATCACAATAATTCAGCAGCGGCGTGGGGCACAGTATTTTAACAATAGGTTC
>FAPP01025169.1:0-19290 GCA_001485965.1 Heliconius ismenius | reverse complement strand
TCAGTCAATTCTGTTTATTAAATTAATAATCATGTACATGCTCGAAGCGCCATAGATCAAGAACTGAGCTGATAATCATGTAGTTTAAGCGGGCGAAGCCGCGGGCGGGCCGCTAGTCTTCTAATAAGAATGATGGATGAAAATATTCTTCATTTTACGTCAAAAGTTTCTATAACACGAGACAGGTATATATAATATCAACAAATAACATTTTTAAATTAACAAGAAATGGCGAAAGTAATCACGTATTATTATGATTTTTAAAGGAAAATTGTAATAGTAGAATTTTACAATATATTCAATTATTGTAGGTGTTCATAGAATTTAAAGCTTGATAATGAGGACCAGATCTTTAAAAAATATCATGTTTAATTTGCATAGGATGATGCACTCTAACATGCTGTTTCAAGCTGCATTTTTGTATGAACGACTGTCCACAAACAGGACAGACGAACCGCCTATCATTATTATGTATCCTCATATGTTCGCGTAACGTTTTCAGTCTTGCATATGATTTTTTACAAACATCGCACTGATATATCCTGGCACCAACGTGTTTGACGCTATGTTCTTGCAGCTCATAGTTGCTAAAAAATTTCATACCACAGACTGTACAAGAGTGATTACGTTCCTGCAAGTGGTGTGACCTTATATGAGCAGTTCTGCGACTGCAAAGATCGAATACTTTCGGACAAGAGGGGCATGGGAATAGGGCAGTTTTCTCCCCGTGGACTACATTCAAGTGTTTCATCCTATATTTGTAGGACGCGAATTTTTCATCACAAATAGGGCATTTGTATCTTTTATTCAAGCGATGTATTTTCGCTATGTGGGCGTATAATGCTGCATAGGATGACAACGTTTCTCCACAGTGCTTGCAAGGGAAATCTCTCCTTTCATGTGTTCTAGAATGATTCAGCATCCTTTGCGTCGTCGCGAAACCTTTGCCACAAGTTTCACAGATGAAGTGTTCGTAATGATCATTCATGTGCTTGTGAAGACTTAAAAACATTTCGTATCTTTTGCCGCAGACCTGACAACAATGCTCATCTTTACTCAATTTGTATGGTAAAATAGATTCCCCATATTTATTATCTAAAATTTTTCCATGTTCCCGTAAATGTGCCTTTAACGTGGTATAATTATTAATGGAATTCCCGCACAATTTACAAGTAGTTGTAGCAAAATCCATCTTGAGAGGTTCATATTTTTTAAACTTAAACATAAGATCTGTGTGTTCACTCTGTGTGTGCTCTCTTAATTTCTCTGGCTCAAGAAAAGTATTCCTGCAAAAAAAACATAAATATGTGCCTTTTCTATATTTGAATGGGTAGGCTGTGCATGTCGTCATTATAATTTTAATATTCTTCCTAAATGCAGCGCGCCTTTCATTTCCCTCATTTCTTCGTTCAATTCCTGCAGCTTTGGTGACTGTCACAGCAGTATTATTTTCTATTGCAATGTCATTATCCATTTCCTGTTTAATTTCAACGTCTGCAGTTTTTCTTCCTAAAAATAAAAAAAATATCCGATATAACTTCTTCGCATTCCCAGGATACGGATACAGTGGTTACAGTATGAAAAGAATGAGTTTTTAATATAACAAATATTTTTAAAGACATCTTAGTGCTATTATTGAAACAAAGTAATGTTAAAGATAATATTAAAGACAACTTACAAAACAAAATTGCAGAATTGAACTCCAGGCAAAATTTATACTTGAAAAAAGAAAACGAGATAACATAAAAAATTTGGATAGATTACAATGTTACTTTTATTTAAATAGGTTTATGAAATTATGGTATAAATAACTGTTCATATATATCTTAATATGAAATTTCATATAATTCTATTTTCTAACAAAATATAAATTTAATTACTTATACAGAAATTTTCACTGCTTCCGCACTCGGGTGATGTGTTCGAATATGACTTTTAAGACTACACTTTTGTATGAACGCATTATTACAGTATTCGCAAACGAATCTTCTATCATTATTGTGTATTCTCATATGTTCTTTCAAAGTTCTAGCTCTCGCGTAACTCTTCTTGCACACGTTGCATTGGTATTCTTTGACACCACTGTGCTTCACTAAATGACTCTTTAACTGACCGGCAGTAACAAACTTACTTGGACAGAAATCACATTGAAATTGTTTATGTTTAATATGAACGTTTCTTATATGTTTGGTTCTTTGGTCGGACATAGCGAAAACTGCTGTACATAAATGACATGGATATTCCACGCTTTGGTTGTGAAACTGCTTCAGATGACGAACTCTATCTGAGTAACGTTTAAACGATATTCTACAATAGGGACATCTGTATCGATTTTCTGTTGCGTGTTTAGTGTTCATGTGATAATTTTTTAACGTTCGTGTCTCGAATATATCACCACATTTGGCACATTTATGCTCTTGGTTATTAGTTTCATGTATTAGCTGGTGGGCCTTAAGGCGATGAGCGGCAGAGAAAGATTTACCGCAGTGAGGACAGATATTATTTGGATAGTGTTGATTCATGTGACTGTTCAGTCTCGAAAACAAGAGAAAACGTTCATCACAATGAGTACAAAGCATTTCTTTGTCTTTTAAAATAAAAGGGGTTACACCAAGACTAAGGCCTTTGGTTATTGATTTTTGGTGAACTTCCAACAAATGGTCCTTAAGATGCTCTAAGCCATTCATATTTTCATTACAAATTTTACATTGAAGGTTACTTATTTCTACCTTTACATTATCATAAGGGCGAGCATATCGCATTGCCTCAAGGCGATTAGGATGCTCCTGCATATGATTGCTAACATCTTTAAAGTTGCCAAAAGTTCTCGGACAATGAGAGCAAGCAAAAGCTCCGCGTTTCCAGCGAAAAGGACAAACATTTGAGAATTGTATAATAGTCGCGGCGTTATCTCTGTGATCATTGTAAAGCCTTCGTCCACGTTTCCATATAAACGTCGCGAATGTCCCTAAAAACAAAAGAATTTTACTGTACTGACCTTCACTTACCATTATCTAGCAAACACACTCCTACAAAAATAAAACAATTTATTAAATACAAGTACTTTATTTAGACAGCCGTTTTAATGGCTTCTATCGTTTAATTATAATTACATAAATTCCTTTTATATTTTAATACAATAATCTTAATATGTAAAAACTTATGACATAAAAGATATTAAAACAATCTTCTTAAATATTATTATAGGTATCTTGTGACAAATTAATTTTGTTACTTTGAGGATTTAGATTAGGAAGAGTTTTATTGTTTATGATTATTTGGAAGTAATTTTTTTTAGCATACTAATTATTGTACCCATATTACCGGTATAAGGTTTAAAACGCTAAGATATCTTTTTTTGCTTATGAACAAGTCTCATGTGAGAATAACGAGATGTCCCAGTATTAAACACTGCCGGGCACATTTTACATCGATATTCGCTTTTTTGTCCATGTACTTTCCCAAGATGTATCAATCTGGAATGGCAAGATTCGAAAGCCATAGCGCAAATTGGGCAACGATACCTTTTCTTGGATCCATGCACTGCAGCTACGTGTCGGTTTTTTATAACGTGATTTAAAAATACTAAGTCACATCTGGAACATGGCACTTTACCGGTCTCGTGACTTTTCTGATGTGCTCGCAGTTTATATTTTGCCGAGTATCCTTTGCCACACGTGTAGCATACAAAACTTTGATAATGCTCATTCATATGACTAAATAAATTCACGTAGCTTTCGAACAAGTTGTGACAAATGACACATCTGTACTCTGAGCCCGTAAGGATAAACGGAATAACACCGTCGTCGTAGTTTGAGTCAAATACTTTACTGTGAACATCAACTAAATGAATTTTGAAATCTGTTAATTTTTTGAAACTATTATTACACAGCATGCATTTTAAATCTGTTATATCTATTTTCAGTGGAAATGAATTGTGCACTTCTGGCTTCTGAAGTACTGTAAGCTTTTCATGTATATCGCAGTGCTTGCGGATATCTGCTACGTTTTGGAATATTTCTGGACAGTAGGCACAAAGAAATTTACCACGTGACCATCGAAATACTATAGCATTTGAGCAATCTAGTATTACGGCCGAATTAGCCTTGTTCTCTAAAAATGGGCGTTTCTTTCTCCACTCAATTGCTATTGAATTTTTTGTTGTTCCGATGGCTTCTGTGCCTAAAAATAGAAAAAATATCGTCAACTATCTCTGTTTAATCTTTACACACAGTTTTATTTGTTTCATGGGACATTACATGTCGTGCAAGTTTCGATTTGCTAATAAAGTACCATGGGCAATTAGGACAATCATAGCGCTTTTCCAAAGGTTTGTGACTAAGACGAATATGCGCTGCTCGCTTACAACTAGTTTCAAATAATTTTCCACAAGATGAACACTCATAATTTTTCTTTTGTTGATTATGTCCATTCACTAAATGTTTGGCTCTTGCGTAATAAGTTGTAAATACTTCTGGGCAATATGGACATGTGTACCGTACTCCCTTTTTGTGTATTCTTAATCTATGGCACATTCTGGCAGCTCTTGTTTCCAAAATTTCCTCACATTCTCCGCAAGGAAAATTACCAATCTCATGGGATTGGACGTGAGTTCTAAACCTTGATTTTGAAATAAACGCTTTACCACATGTATCGCAAATGTAATTTTTATAATGAATGTTCATATGTTCGTTAATCTTACAAAAACTCGAGAATGCCGCATCACACATTTGGCATTTAAATCTATTAGGTTCAAGAATGAATGGTAAAACACCATCGTTATAGTTTAGGTGAAATATTTTATCATGTCCAGAAACTAAATGATTTTTCATTAATTCCAAACTACTTATTTCAAAATCACACAGCCTACACCGCAATCTTAAAATATCAATTTTAACCATATTGTTTTCGGTGAGTTTTGAGAATATTCGTTTCGTTGGGGCATCGGCAATGTGAAAGGTCTGAACATGGTTACGTAAAAGTACTGGATCAACGTATTTAGCATCGCAATAGGAACAAAAAAAAGCGCTTTGAAACCAACGGAAGGCCCAAGCGGTTGAATATTCGAGAAGCGTCATGGCATTTCTACGCATCATTGTTTTAGATATTCTTTTCTCAGATTCTTCTGGTAGCTCGTTATTAGCGCGCCGTCGACGACGCATTTGCCTCGCACAGACGTTCTCCTTTAACTTTCTAATGCGTTTAACTCCTACTACTAACTCCTCATAATCCGCAATAGCGGAACCTAAAAAAATAATAATACTTTGTTACTAGAAATAGTATCAAAGGCCCCAAGACATGCATTATCTAAAAAAAGTAAATTGATTAAAAGCCATATTATATTTATTATGTTATACTTTAATAGTAATTAATAGCAGCAGACACTTATTAAATCTTCTCTAATCCGGACAACATTAAATCACTTATTTCCGGATGATAGGATCGCAGATGAGTCAATAAAAGTGTCTTTTGTTTGAAAATCACTCCACACCATTTACAACTAAGGTCTTCATGCGTTTTGAAATGAGCTCTTAACGCTCTATTTCTTGGGAACGTTTTTCCGCATATAGTACAACAGAAATTTCTTTCTCCCGTATGTCTCACCATATGTCTTTTTAATTCATAGCTAGTTTTAAATAGCCATTTACAAAAAGGACAAGCAAAGTTGCGTTGCTGTGGAAAATGAACGGATCTAACATGAATTGCACGTTTTCCGCTAGTTTTAAAAGATAATTCACAATGAGCACACTGGTAAGAAACTTCCTTTTCTCTATGAGCCTCATTCAAATGATTCATCCTTTCGTAATAGCCTCCAAACCTCATATTACATTGTGGACATTCGTAACGAGGTCCCTTAGCATGAGCATGAGCTTTATGATAATCTCTAGCTGCCCGCATGGTGAAAATTCGCCGACACTTGTCACATGGAAAAGTCCCAGTTATATGTACTTCAGAATGTTTGCGCAATCTCGGCGCCGTCATGTACCCTTTACCACAGGTAGCGCATATGTAATGCTGATAATGTATGTTCATATGTTCGTACAATTTGAGAAAGTTGTTAAAAGATTCATGACATATTACACATCTCCATGATTCCTTGTTCAAACAAAACGGCAGAATGCCATCAGGATATGCAGTATCTACATCATACCCATGATCAATGACGTGATTTCGCATTTCAAGAATACCTTGAAATGGCATGGCACAAACTCTACAGGTGGCCTCAGTAATATCAACGTTTATCAGTGACATTTCTTTGAATTTACTATAAATATCTTTGACACTGTGTTGTATCGAGCATATTTTAACATGTTCTCTCAGCTCTGAACATTCGGTGAAGTTATCTTCACAATACGCACATTTAAATCTGTTTCTTTTCCACCTAAACGGACATAACGACCAACACTCGAGCAAGGCCGTGGCGTTCTTTTTTGTTATAAATCTTGCTTCAGCTCTCGCACTTCGCTTATACCGTCGTTTTTCAATAACTTTCGTATCACTAGATAGTAAACTTTCAGATGTTTTATCGTTTCTGTTTTCTGTTTGATCGCGTTCTCCTAAAAATAGAAAACCTGAGTCAGTTCTTCCACTGTCCATAACATTCAGAAGTACATAACACATGCGTTTGTTCTCAGATATTTTGTATTTTTTCGTGATATTTTTATATTTTAGTTTATGAAGTTTAGTTTATAATTAACGTACCAAAATGTGTTGTTTTCAATAATAATTTGTGGTTTAAAAATATTAGTTTTCTTCTAAAAATAAAATTCTATATAGATAAATAATGCAGCATCACGCTGTATACCGCAAACACCAGGGTAGGCAAAAGGAACCTAGTATTAAGGTTACCCGTTTTCCGCCGAATTCTGAGCCGAATTGCGGAACTTAACGCCACGCTTTGCCTCGACACCAGAGCGAAGAAATGATAGTAAAAATTTAAATAAATATTAATTGAAATTTATACTTTCGATTTCAATAAAACCCCTTATATAATAATATAATAATTTAATTAGTTCCAAATTACACAAATAATTCTTTATGCAAGTCTTCTTTATTTATTTTATACACAGTTAACCTTCCTTGGAATTTATATTAAGTATTTACAATGAACATACAAATAAATGTAAGTTAATGTAAGATATTATAAATATATAGAATATGTTACATGACTTAAAAAGCCCTGAGGTGTTTGCATAGTTAAAGTTAAAGATCGAATAGAATCTCTGGAAGTCATGGATTTACGTCACAAAAATATGAATGTCATTTCACAGGATAAAAAAATATCTATATAAATTTTAAATAAATTAGATTTGTTGTCGTACTGCCGGAATTTAAATTAAAGTAATATTTCACACTTGATATCACAACACGCAAAAATTTTTATTTTATAAATTCCTACAATAGTAACATATGGAGAAACAAATTTATTATTAAATTTGGATACAGCGAATTGTATTTATTGGGATTAATGTTTCAGATTGTCAAGGAGACAATGCATTTAAAGTACAGAACGGCTAGCAGAATGAGATCATCATTACATTTTAAAATTTCCTTTGCCAAACTTAGACAAGTTTCTTGCCAATCCGAGTTCGACATAATATATTTGATTCCCCACTCGGACGAATATCAGCAACAAGATGTTCTCATGTTTAAAAAATTTAATACTGGTATGGAAGATATCAAACGTGAAAATGTTTTTTAGCTACATGTTTATCCAAAGATAATTTTGTAGCAAAACCTCTGGAACAGTGACCACAAGAAAAACCGAAATCCATTTCTTTTTTTGCGCGATGTACTTTTACGTTATGGTGATATTTTTGAGACCGAGTCTTGAACATCATGTGACATGTGGTGCACTCGTACATTTCAGCACCAGGTTTGTAATTATGAATTTCCATTAAGTGCCGTTTCCTTAACTCCCAAGTGGCAAATCTGGGTTTGTCTTTGCAATAAACACACATATACGGAAGGGTAGTGTGCTGAGTTTTGACATGGGTATTTTTTTCTTCTAACGTAGAAAACGTTGCTATACATCTACTGCAATTATATTTGTTGTCATGTGGTATTTTGGTATGTGCTCTAAGAGCAACTTCTGTTATAAAACCCTCACCACAAGTGTCACAGACATAGTTTTGAAAATGTTCCGCTGTATGCTTTTTCAGGGATATAAAATCCGAAAATTGTATTTTGCATATCGCACATTTCCAACTGGAACCGTCATTGAGCTTAAAAGGGAGTACTCCTGGTTGGACGTCCACATTGACAGGTTGTTTGTGATCGTTCTTTAAATGGGTCAAAAGATCGTCAAGAGTGTCTATATGTAAAAAACAGAGCTTACACTGTAAGTCGGTTATGTCTACTTTAAGAAACTCTTTACGTAATTTCCTACTAAACACCAGTTGAACATCAAAATTTGCGTGCCGTGACGCCATATGAGCACGCAAACCGTTTGGATCATTGGACTGGACACGACAGAAAACACAATTGAAATTTTGCCCCCAAGTACGAAAAGGGCATGCAGTTGAACATTGTAAAATTATTTCAGTGTTAAAACGATGTTTAAGGGCCTTTCCAAAACGTGGTTTATATGTAGCCTTGTAACATTTAAAGTTACGCTCGTGTTGCTTAAGCCCATGTTCGGATAGAAATGTTGCTCCGCACTTATCGCAGGTGAAAATTTTCGCATGACTACGTAAATGTCCATTAATATGTGAAAATTCTGAAAATATTTTGTCACAATCTAGACACATCCACACGCCAGTCTCATTTTGCTTGTATGGTAAAACGCCAAAGGGCACGTCGAAATTAACTATTTTTCCATGGTCACGAGACAAGTGTGTCATAAACATTTCAACACTTTGAATATTTTCCGCACATATGTTACATTTAAAATGACTAATATCTACTTTTAAATCATCCACGACTTTATAAAAGGCGCTATTATAATCAGCGTTAACATGTTTTGTCTTGACGTGATCTCGTAAAGCCTCCATTGGTTCAAATTCATCGTGGCAGTAAGAGCAAAGTATTCTATTAAATCTAGTTTTAAATGGAATAGCAGATGAGTGTTTAAGTATTAGCACAGCATTTCGCCGTTGGGGATTCTGCTTAACGGACCGTTCAAATAAACCTTTTTTAGGTTTACTTTCTTTTTCTTTGTGCCCGTCAATATCCCTTGTGGTCCCTAAAAAAAGAAAAGACCCACATCATTATTCAATCTCAAAAATTCTCTTCTTAATTTAAGGACCTTTAGGCGTGACTATAACAAAAGAATCAAGAATTCAATAATGCTCCCTAGACAGAATATTTGAATCCTGAAGGAACTCATACAATATTTCAAGCATCAAAATGCTTCTTCGCAACATGTTTATCCAGAAATAACTGAGTAGTGAAAGCTTTCGGACAACTATGGCACGGGTAGTTTAATTCAGTATCTTTTTTTACTCTATGAGTTCTTGCCATATGATTGTATTTTCCTGATCGTGTTTTAAAAGATTTCTGACAAGTAGCACATTCATATTTATCAGCACCAGTGTTATAATTATGGACTTCCATTAAATGTTTCTTCCGAAGCTCCCAATTAGCAAAACGAGGCTTATCTTTACAGTAAACACACATATACGGGGTCGAGGTATGTTGTGTTTTAACGTGAATATTTCTCTCCTCCAAACTGGAAAAAGTTGCCACACATCGACTACAATTATATTTATTTTCATGTGGTATTTTAGTATGTGCTATCATGGCCGATTCAGTAATGAAACCTTCGCCACAAGTATCACATACATAATTCTGAAAGTGTTCTGATGTGTGTTTTTTTAATGATACAAAATCTTTAAACTCATTAGGGCACATTGTGCATTTCCAAATCGAGCCATTGTTTAACCGAAAAGGTAAAACACCCACTTGGGCATCTGAGTTTATTGGCTGTTGATGATCATTCTTTAAGTGATATGTTAAAGTTTCAAAATTTTCAATAGGAATAAAACATAGTTTACAGTGAAGGTCAGTTATGTCAATGTTAAGAAATTCTTTACCTAATTTTTTATAAAAAGCTGCTTGTACATCATAATTTTCGTGGCGAGTTACCATATGAGTTCGAAGTATACTTGGATCACTTGATTGTACTCTACAGAAAACACAATTAAAATTGCTTTTCCATGTCCTAAATGGACAGGCAGTCGAACATTGAAGAATAATTTCTGCGTTTGTACGAGGTTTCATGACTCTGCCATTTCGAGGCTTGTAAGCAGTCCTAAAACATTTAACCTGACGACGATGATCACGCAAGGCATGATCAGATATGAAAGTTGTACCACACTTGTCACAGCTAAAATTCATAAAATGTGTCGCTATATGTCGTTTAAATTGAATAAACTCTACATAAGTTTTTTTACAATACACGCATATCCATTGATCGTTTGCATTTTGTTTGTATGGTAATACACCAAAACGCGCGTTAAATTTAACTGATTTGTTGTGCTCTCTAGATAGATGGCCCATTAAAGTATCTATATCTTGTATATCCTGACTACAAATGTTACATTTAAGATTAGTTATATCAACTTTAACTAAATTATCTTTAGTTCTATAGAAAACATTTTTAAAATCACTATTGACATGTTCTGTTTTCATGTGATATCGAAGATTAGACAAAGTGCTATACTCATCGTGACAATATGCACATAATATTTGACTAAAACGTGTTTTAAATGGATAGGCGGTGGAATGCCTGAGTATAAGTTCCGCGTTTCGACGCTGAGGCGTCTGATATACGAGTACTATTTTCTTTTTCTCAGTTTCATTCTCACTACGCCTGCGAATTTCCAATGTCGACCCTAAAAACAAAAAAGAAATTGGTCAATGTCAAACCAAATACCGGAAACCCTAACGATGGAGGAGAAAAAATTTAAGCACGGAGTTTATTTGTGAATTTATATTTATTATAAACTATCTAATAACATTTAAACTTCTAGAGTGATTTCGGGATGATGGGTCTTCATGTGGCCTTTAAGGCTAACTTTTTGTGCAAACTGTTTATTGCATATAACACATATGAATCTTTTATTATCACTGTGTATCCACATGTGCTGTTTTAAGCTTTTACTTCTCGAAAATAATTTTAAGCAAATAGAACATCTGTATGGCTTTTCACCGGTATGACAGAATCTATGCTCCTCCAGTTCTTTTTTGGTACCATATTTCAGTCCACAGCAAGAGCATACGTAGCTGTCATCACTGTGGTTAACTTTAAAGTGAGTATAGAAATGTTTTCGAGACTCGAAGGTTTCTTCACAATCAGGACATTCATACATCTTCTTTTGCCTCCCGTGTATTTCTACGAGATGTTTCTGCTTGCCTTCCCAGGACATAAAACGTTCTCCACAACTGATACAACAGAAGGTCCAACAGCGTTTCGATTGTCTTAAATGCTCTCGTTTCTTTTCTAATGTTGGGAAATCTATCCAACATTTTCTACATACATGATTACCATAAGTGTGACAGCATCGAATATGATATTTCAATGCCTCATTTTTTAAATAAGTGCGCCCACAAACATCGCAAGTATACTTTTGGTAGTGTGAAGTTGTATGTCTACATAATTTGGTCAACGAAGGCATTTTTTTGTCACACAGAAAGCAAACCCACCTCTCACCGTCCATTCTATAAGGATGCATACCAATTTCATAATTTAAGTCAATTTTGCTTACGCCGTGAATTTCTCTAATATGTTCAGCTATTTCTTCCAAATTATTACAAGGCAGAGAACATATTCTGCATTTTAAATCTGTGAGGTCGACTTTAAGGTATTCTTTGCCGTATCCACAATGTGCTAAGGCAGTAGATACGGTAAAAGTTTTGTGAGCGTCGTCCAAATGAGTTCTATAGTCTTTCGGGTCTTCGTACTCTTCACAGCAGTAAACGCATATCATCGTCTTGCTGCGAATTCTGAACGGGTATACCGTTGAATACTGCAACACAAGTTCTGCGTTCCGTTTAGTCATCATAATGCGACTGGGTTGTTTGGAGTCTAGAAAAAAAAGAAAATTTCCATGTTGACTCATTCTTCTGTTTTGGCTGTGTATTTTTTTAAAGCAGATTTTTATTTAATTTCGCCATGACTTAGTATTTTAAGATATCTAAATAATATCTATACGACATATTTAAAAAAATGTATTTATATTTTATTTGCATTTAAAATCTAAACTGAAATTATACTATTTTCTTTTTACGGATCGAAAGCGAAATAAAAATACTTTCATTTAAATTAACATCTATATCACCCCACCGAAAGAAATCATATGTGACAAGAATTACACATTTCCAAATGTTTCTTCTGAGTATTACATACATACAAGTCGCTATTAGTATTTAATTTCAAAGTTGAATATTTATGGTGACAAAATTTCTTCAAACATTATCGATATCGGGGTGATGCGCTTTCATGTGTGATTTGTAACTGACGCGTTGATTGAATTGTTTTGAGCATACAGAGCATTCAAAACGTTTGTATTCACTGTGAATCCACATATGTTGGGTCAAATTTGCCTTCCTGGGAAAAGATTTAGAGCAAACAGAACAATCGAATAGTTTAAGACCGGTGTGTACAACTGTGTGTTGTTCTAAGTGTCTTTTAGTACTAAACTTTCGACCACACCAAGAACAGACAAAATTGACTCCTGCGTGCATCGTTGCAAAATGAACTCTGTAAGAATTTCTTGAAGAAAATACCTGCCCACATTCAGGGCACGAGTGTGTCTTTTTGGCTTGACCATGTACCGTTATCAAGTGCTGCTCTTTCGCCGACCATTTCATAAACCTTTGTGAGCATACAAAACATTGGTACGTCCAACAGTTCCGAGATGATGCGACATGTTCTCGTTTCATTTCCAAAGAGCTAAACGTCTTTTTGCATCGCCTACAAATTCTCTTCTCTGAAATGTGGGAAAACCTCATGTGCTGCTGTAAAGAACCATTTGTCGTGTAAGACTTTCCACATTCCTCGCAAGTAAAGTTTTTATAATGTGACGATATGTGACGACTGAGTTGGCGAAGACAAGGAAAATTTCCATCACAAATGCCACATAATAGCTTATCATTTTCAAATTTAAAGGGCTGAATACCTAAATGGAATTCAAAGTTAATCTTTTGGCCATGTACTTCGTTTATATGTTTTGCCACTTCATCTAACTTATTGTAAGTATCATTACAAATTCTGCACCGTAAGTCTGTGCAATCCGCTTTAAGATACCCTTCGTATAGACAATGTGCAAAGGCAGTTTCTACTTTAAAACTTTTATGTTCCTCATCCATATGCTTCCTGAATAGAGATGACCCTGTGTAAGAGTCGCAGCAATAAACACACATAAGAGACTTCTCTGGCAACCTGAAGGGGTAGGCCGTGGAGTATTTCACCATGATCTCGGCATTCCGTCTGGCGACTGATAACGGTCGTATTGGGTCTAGAACAGACAGAAATGCCTTTGATCAGTGTTTTATTCCGACATCATGCCAAAATACTTCAAGCTATCTTCCATTTATAACTATGGTTTATTTGACTTTTTACATTTAATATTTTAGTTCCTATTAATATTTTTATACAAATCCAAAATAATTATTTATAATGATGTAATAATCATAAATTCAAGAAAAAAATATTATCAGGACCTTTTCCATTTTCTCATTTATAATATGTAAATGGTTTGTAAAATGAATGCAGAAATTCAAATATTTACAAAAAATTTTACATGAAAAAAAAAAACAAAAAATAAACATGATAAAAAATATTTATTTAAAACTATAATTTATGGCTTATTTTAAAATTTGCATAACCTATAAAACAGACTATAAAACAAAAACAAGTTCGAAATAACAAATTATAAGCATAAATTACTGATGTCTCTTTAATTTTTAGAGTTTATAATTATAGACAGACAGATAATATTTTTTTGTGTTCTAAAATAATGGCACTTTAGGCACTCGTCTCTGAATATTTTTACGATACATTTTTTTTATAAAACGTATCTTATTAAGTAAATTTCCAAATCCCATAGAAACAAAGAACAAATTGAGATTCGCATAATGTTTTACTAAAAAATCTATTCATCATGTTTCAAAACAGTTAGAACCATTTTTGCTTTATTATTTTGCATATCTTGAAAATCAACTAAATCCGGATGATAGGATTTCATATGAGTTTTCCAACTAACTCTTTGATTAAATTGTTTGTTACATAATGTGCAACTAAATCTCTTCAATTCGCTATGAATCCACATGTGTTGGACTAAATTCTTCTTTCTCGGGAACGATTTAGAGCATACAGGACAAGGAAATAACTTTTCTTTCGTATGAATTACTTTATGGTTCTCCAAATTTCGTTTCGTATCAAATTTGAGTCCACAGCATGTACAAACAAAATTATCGTCTGTGTGTAAAATTTTAAAATGAACCCGATATTTCTTTCTATCGGGAAATACTTCGTTACATTCGGGGCAAACGTAGGTCCTTTTGGGAGCCCCATGAACCTTGTACATGTGTGCTTGTTTGATATTCCATGTCAGGAAACGCTCCCCGCAAACACTACATAAATGTGACCAGCATTTCTTAGATTGATTTAAATGCTCCCGTTTTTCTCCTAAAGATGTAAACGTCTTTTTGCACTTCCTACATATTCTCTCCTGTCCTGTATGTGTGTATGATATGTGATGTTTTAACGTAGTTATAGTTGAATATGATTTGCCGCACGTATCACATGTATACTTTAAGAAATGAGATTGCGTATGCCTACTAAGTTGTCTGAGACATAGAGATTTCGCTTTACAAATGGCACATGCTATCCTATCCTTTTCTAATTTAAACGGTTGCATGCCCAATTCAAATGATAAATTAAGGGGTTGTTCATGTTTATTAAATAGGTGCCGAGCAACAGATTCCAAATCTTCAAACGATTCCACACAGAGGCGACAACGCAGTTCTGTGCAATCAACTTTAATATAGCCCTCTGTGCAATGAACGAATGCCATTCGGACGTTGAATGTTTGATGTTCTTCGTCCATGTGTTTCCTGTACATAGAAGGATCGTCATAACTCTCACAACAGTACACACAAACCATAGAATCCTCTGGAAGTCTGAACGGGTACGCTGTTGAAAATTTCACGATAAACTCCGCGTTGCGCTTCGCCATAAAATAGGCATTTTCGCCTAGAACAAAAAGAAATCCCTTGGTCATTCATTGCTTGCTGGTTACTAGGCGTCCTAATCTTCTTCAGATTTAGTTGTGGTTTTTTGTTTGATATTAGTCTTTATTTTGTAAATCTTCGTCTTGCGTCTATTCATTTTGGCGATATTTCACGCCAGCAATTCTTATTCAGAATGTGAAGGATCAGTTAAAATAATAAAGTAAAATCAAACATATTGTAGATTGGATGTTAAATATTATTGTGGAAGTAAGTAATAATATTGAAATTTTTAAATAATCATTAAATGATCACTTGTTCGATTGTTGCAATATGATTTTTTAAAATGTACATTTAATCCGGCTTTATTTTTACCAAAACTAAAATTTATAGGTTTGTTTTAGAAATATTAAAATAAGAGAATACTAGATATCTAGTATTCTCATTTCTTCCTAAAGGAATTTGACAATTTGCTAAATCACTAGTGAAAGCCCAAAACTTTAACTTAAATAGGACCTAACAGTTTTCCTAAAAGATTTTTCATAATAAAAATCGGTGTATTTCCTTTAAAATCATTTAATACCTACTCTATATCGAAACAATAATACGAAATAAGAACAAAACGTGACGTTTATTATTGCATAAAATTTAATCAAGTAGATACAAACAACGGAATCAATCAATCCGGTTAGAAATAACCGAAGGTCAAAAGTCAACCAGTTCTGGGTGATACGATTTCATATGAGTCTTCCAACTGACTCTCTGGTTAAACTGTTTACTGCAGAGAGTACATTCAAATCTTTTATATTCACTATGAATCCAGCTGTGCTGTATCAAATTCTTCTTCCTAGCAAAAGATTTGGAACATACTGTACAAGAAAAGGATTTCTCCTTAGTATGTATTACTTTATGTTCCGCCAAAGCCCTTTTAGTGTCAAATTTGAATCCACAAAACGAACATGCGTATATATCGTCGGTATGTGATAATACAAAATGTGCTCTGTATGGGTGCCACTTATCAAACACCTTCCCACAATCTGGACAAGTGTATTTCTTGGGTCTTTGCCCGTGAGCTTCTATTAAATGGTCGAGCCTCAGCTTCCTAGATATAAATCTTTTCCCACACAAATTACAACTTTGTGGCCAACATCGTTCGGAAGAAAGAACATGTTGGCGACGTTCCTCGCAACCGGGAAAAGCTTCTTTACATTTTAGGCAGATTTTGTATTGACTATGACCATATTGTATATGACGGGTTAGGTTTTCTTTGTTTATATACGATTTACCGCACGTCTCACACGTATATTTATGGTAGTGACAGCTGGTATGCCTACTCAGTTCTCTGAGACTTGGAAGTTTTAGATTGCATAGTGCGCACACCCATCTCTCGGGGCCCAATTTGAACATTTGCATTCCCACTTCTATATTTAAATTCATATTCTTTTTGTGCTTTTGGACTAAGTGTTCGGCTATAGAAACTATACTATCAAAGGGTTCCATACAAATGCGACAAGTTAAATCAAAGCAGTCCACTTTCAGATATTCCGTGTAATTATTCATAGAATGTGCGAAAGCCGTTTCTACGTTGAAAACCGAATGTTCCTCGTTCATATGTTGCCTGTACGTCTTCGGATCATCATATTGCTCGCAACAGTAGACACACACCATGGAATTACTCGGTATCCTGAACGGATACGCCGTGGTATATTTCAAAACTACCTTGGCGTTGAGACGCGCCGCGACTAACCAATCCACCTCTAGAACAAAGAGAAAGTCCCGTCACTATTTTGTTCTTTTAGTTAACTTAATCTGTAATAGGACAGATGGCAGCAGTGTCATACGACAAAGAAATGATAGACATGAATAGAATTAAGTCAAATTGACTTCTTTACTTACAACAATCATACAGTAACGACAAATTAAATTTTATTTGTAGACCTAAAAAATTATTAAATAAAAATTAAGACGTACTTAGGTATTTGTTATACCTAAAATGACATCAATAGATTAAAACAATAAACGTAAGTCACGTACATATTATTCTTAATTTCACTGACATTTACCCAATTTGAAATATCCTTGAACGTAAAATTTTATTTACTAAGAAAATAACGCAACCTTATAAAGGTTGCGTTATTTCACCCTACCAACGTATGTTCTTAGCATATTCTTTAAAATGCAAAATGTAGTTTTACCTCGTGTTTACGAATCAGATATGTATGGAAAATATTGATTATTTTAAATATTAATTATTTTCGTTGTCATCAGCTTCTTCTACAGATGTAGATAGTGTAGAACACAGTATTATCAAAATCAATAGTATTTCGTTTTATTTACTCTTATATTTTTCACAAAATTAAATAATTAATTAATTAATTTTCCCCCACAATTTATAGCGATTAGTATTAGTTTCTTTCTTTTTTCATCATATCCATCACCAAGACTAAATACATGGTCGTAATCAGCTTTGTTGTTGTTTTTACTGGCAATTCTCAAACACAAATTAAATATCATTTATTCTGGTACTTATAATCAGATCGCCTACTTTCAATTACATCACTATAATTTCCTAACAATGAATATATAAAATTTAAAAAAAATCTTTACGGTAAATTTAAATATGTAGACCCGTTATCGTGGAGCTCATATGGTAACCAACAGACGGAGTTCAATCTCATTGAATAATTTTTATTATAGCTTCAAAATGTATTCCTAACTAGTAGTCCCCGTGGCTTCACCCGCTGATACAACACAAAAATTTATTCTCTCGTCTCAGTTACTTTCATGATCAAATAAGCCAAGTCAAGAAAACATTTATTTTGTTGTAATATTGTCGCATGCAACTCTTTATATTGACAAAACTTTTTTATTTGGGAACCGATTGAAATAAAACAAACACTAAATATTAAGTGAGACTTTTCACACTCCAATAGTGAAAGCTTCATTAAAATCATTTCTGAGATCAGCGTGAACAAAAGCACAGACAAACAGACAAAAATTTTAAAAATAATTTATTTTCTATTACATTAATTAAGGCCCCTAATGACCAATAAAACAAATCAGCTTCATGCTGTATTCCGCACACAGCAGGGTAGGCAGAGTGGTGGAACTCCACAAAAATGGCAATATAAATTTAAATATTTCATATCCACCGTCGCGTTGCACTGACAACGACACTTCGTGCCCCTGCGCCACGACTGCCCACCAATAACATTTGTTCTTGTATATCTTCCATTTATAAACACTGAACTGTTACGATTTTATTATAAGTATAGATGAAGTAGCCAGAGAGAACGAAGTGCTAAACGCACCAGATTTTGTTATATTTAGCTCAGAATTGAGCTAAAACCTTTGAAGCAATATTTCTCACAGGGTGGAACACACAAAATTCTCTAGAAAACAAAACGATAAGAAAAATTGACAATTTATTAAGAAAAATTGTCAATCCTGATTTATAATTATATTAAAAACTTACAATTGCCAAACTATTACTAACTTCCTTGAGTTATCAATAAAAACAATAATGTAATAGGTACTTTAATTTGCGGAGCATAGGTTTTCCTATAAAAGAATCAATTACTACTAGTCTACTCTAAATTAATGTAAGAATTTAATGTCACTAAGTTTTCCTTTGTTAAATATTGTCTACATGTAGTGAAATTTTATTATTTTAAATGATCTACTTTTATCTTAAATCTAAATTATTTATTAGTATTGTTAGCATAATTTACATTAATAGGTGTCACTGTAATCACGAGGACGTCCTTTGATATTGTTTCCATTAGCGATTGTATTAAGTGGCGGTAGTGTGCTGCGTCTTTTCCTGTCGATCCAATAAAAGCACAAACGAGATGGCACTCGTGCCCTGCCCCTACTAAGTAAGTGCCCGCCCCTACCCGTAAGGAGAACGCGTGAATTAAACCCGCGCCTCCTCCGGTAGTCACCCGCTCTGCAGCACCGGTCTAGCCGCCTACCGTCAAGGTGGTGTTAGCACTAGTACTATACTTCGCTAGCTTCCTAGATTTCGACGAAATCAGAATTTTCGCGGATAAATTAAGGAACACGACTAGTTCCAAACAAATAGAATATACTTTATTGCACACATAAAAGAAATAT
>FAPP01025046.1:180-11240 GCA_001485965.1 Heliconius ismenius | reverse complement strand
TTCCCTCTGTCTACCCTACTGTATGCGGGATACAGCGTGAAGCTGATTTATATATATTTGAGTATCATCTTCGGTATTCGGAATCAAACAACGTTTCAGTTTGCATTTTAAGAATGTCATCAAACCAGGTTGCGTGCCAGATTCATTACTTTCACCTAACCTTAGGGTATATTCACACGAAACTATATATTCTTGACTATCACTAAGCCTCATTTTTTTATTATTTTATATTATGTATTTATTATCTTTTTTAATTTTTTTGTAAGTTCATGAAAAAAAACTTAGTTAATATTAAATAATAATTATTACGATAAAAAAATGTAAATAATATGTATATATTTTTTAACATCTTATATAATAACAATAATATGGCTGTATATTATGCAATCTAAGTATTTTTCCTTAATGAAGCTTCTTTTTTTTAATAATACACTACATTTGCCATATCTCAATTCATATAAACATATTTGTTTAGAGTTATGTAAGTTCATCGCACAATATAATAAAGAATTAATTAAAAATTTAAAAAGTGTATATATTTTAAAAACCGGCTACAAACAAAATTAAATTATTTTTTATATGGATTTTTAATACGGTACTTATACTTTTCTTTGCGTATGTCCTAAGACCATATAAGTAAATGGGTCAATTATATCGATTAGAAACTTTTCGAACCAAAAAAAGACGATTTCGATCCTAATTGAAAATTTAAATGCAAAACGGATTGAGACACCCATATAAATAATCATCCTTACTTGATGGCCTTCGAGGTAGTTAAATTTTATATATATTTCCTCAATAATAATGTAAATTACTTTGCATTTTTTTTTCAGTTCACGAACATGTACTTAATTCTTGTAATAATATCTTATGGATCATCTATAATTTTTTTTTCATTATTCTCGTTACATTAACAGAATTATTAAATAGAACCTACTTCTATGCTTTTATAATGTTAAAATTGTTCTCTTAAGTCCCATTTAAATTTAAATAGAGCCATAAACGAATTAAAATGAAGAAATAACAACTTTAAAACTAATGTACTGTTTATACTTGTCACATTAACCAAAAGTGCTTACAGAGCTTAGTGACGTATACTCTTTGCTGTAGACGTACGGAGAAAAATTGAAATTACACATTATACTTATAGAGCATTTATCCAAATGAATAAAAAAATGCTTAGAATTACAATAGGTTTTTCCCACTTCTAACACAGCTATAATCAACACGACTATAAGCAACCAAAACTGGTTTATCTTCATACGTTGTTTTTTTATAACATTTTTTTCTATTTATAATATTCTTTGTATTGAATTATTAGCAGTAGTTTACTCAAATCTATATTACATTACGACACACTAGAATCAGCGAAGTTAAACGCATAAGTTTTCACGCCGCTGCCCAAAGTAACAGTAAAATATGCAATCACGTCTTAACAGTTATCCATATACTTATTGGAATACACAGTCGGTGACAGTTCTGCGTGAGCTCTCCATTCGCTCGAGCGACGACACTCTGTCAACTTGTTGTCTTGTGTTATATTTACCAATGAAGTATATTTAAATACTGTTGCCTTTATAAAATAAAAAAAAAACATTTGACATTAATCATCTGTTGGCGGGAAATATAAAAAATGAGGCGCCATCTTTTATTTTCGTTTATACTTTTAAGTGTAATTGCGGTGTGTGAAATGAAGACCAAAAAAATGGATTATCCAACGGAAAAAGAACTGGCATTGCAAAGAAAAGAGACCACGCCTGTGGATTTTACAAGGCTTTTGGTTATGAGACTTGTTTACGGTCTCGCTAAGGTCATGGGTTTTGAAGAACCAGTGAGTGAGATTCTGAATGGGGCGCTTGTACCTCCAGGGGTTGATGATGAAGACGATTTCGATGATGTTGATGATATCTTTGATGATTATTGAAACCAGGTTGGATATTTACCGAATATGTCGTAATTTTTCATGTATCTCAAATGTTTAGATCGTAAAACCCAAACCAAATAAATGGCATTTACCTATTTATTTATTTATGTAGCTTAACATTATCATATCATATGGAATATTTATCTATTATAGATTAGTATTATTTATTGTAAATTGAATTTTAGTCATTAGTTTGGCAATGTTTTTGTTTATTAGTTATTATGTAATTACTAAGAAATATTGGTTTCGACGTCGAGTTCCGCTCAACACTCAATGCCCCCTGAATTCGGCGGAAAATGAGGAACGGGTCCTCTTAGCATTAAGTTCCCAGGTTCCTACTCTGCCATTTGAGGGGTACAATGTGAAGCTAAACAACTAAGATAATATATTTGTTACAATTAAAGACGATTATAGTAGTATGAAGTTCGTTAAAGAGCCAATTTTAGCATAATTATGTTTTCTAGATCTAAGGCAGAATAAGTACTGCCTTACGTACCGTATATAGTAGAGAGTACTTCTAGGCAAAAATAGAAAGCCAAATTTTATTGTTAATAATTTCTCTCTGTTAAATGACTGTAGGTAATTAATTTTAATATACGCAGTACCTGGTAGATATAATAATTTATTTATTTATTTATTTTCGTACACCATGTAATCTTTGTAAATATTAAATTATCACTTTCAGTTTGTCTTTTATTTATTTATAAATCTGTTTTTTATGTCGAAATTATATTAAACAGTAATAAATTATAATATAAAAAATTGTTACTACTTTTATACTAAATGTCACCGCTGTAATAAATTGAAAACGAAATAAAAATAGTGAAGAAAGCTTTATTAGCTTTGAGTGACTCATTGAGGTTCACGTTTCACGTGACCTTTAAATAGGAAATGTCACACCATACACTCCAAAATCGCCAATGTTGCCTAAAATGTAATTTGGCAGCGTGCAGAAAAATATAATTTTTAAATTCTTGACTTGATTGTATAGGTAGGTACTTTTGAAGTTAATTGAACACATTTTTAAGGCCTAGTTTTTACGTGCGGCTACGCCCGCGGGGTCATAGCTTTTCTCGTCAAATGGGCTAATTAACACAAAATATTTAATACGATTAGCAAATTCGCATTAAATTATTTTAAAAAATCCGACTGCATAAAAAAACAACGCCTTAGTTCATCAGGATTGGTCTCTACATCGCCACAGGTAAACACATACATAAATAAATAGACTAATAAACACATTACCCTCCCATACCCTACATCGTACAGTCGGATAAAAAGATGGGTCAGTAATCAATAGAGTAAGTTAATAGAATATTTATTGCATGAATCACCCGGCGTTGATGATCCAGTGAAAGTAATTTTTACTCATGCGCGTGACTTAATCTCTGATGCTATTCAGTTTAATGCTTCTCCAATAAAAAATTGTGTCAGAAGTATAATATATATCGAAAATATCGCGCTCTTACTATTTTTATATAAAATACCGTTCGCAAAAAAACTGAATTCATCGATTTAAGATCGAATAGCTGTTCGGCAATTAAATGTAAATAGATGATAATCATTCTCACTGCATCTACAAGTATTAGTAGCACTGCAAAGTATGTATAATATATATTTTAGATTTCTAAAATCCACTGTTTGCGGTTACGAGCTTCTATACAAGTTCGATAACCTTGCTCTTCGAAGTAAGGACGAGCTTTGCTTGACAGCGGCACATTTATGTGAATCTGTGATCACATATGTAGATGTGATTACATAATTATGTAGATATGTAATCAAATGTGTAAAGGACTAAAAAAATTACTTCACACACTAAGTTGGAAACACCAAAAAAAAACAAAATAAATGAGAGAGAAAAATATCAATTCCATCTGAATATTGCAGTAGTACTAACGGAATGAGAGATCTACCCGTCCTATATCTAGTACAATCTAATTGAAATTGTATTTAAAATAAAAAAATTTGTTATATGTAATAAAAAATCAATTTTTAATATAAATAAATCAATTTATCATAAATCTTCATTACAATCTAAAAACCATGATGGTGTATCAACAAACATTTTATCTTGTGTGCAAATTACATCATCATCACTGTCCTGATCATTATCATTTCCTTCATCATTATTCATTTCATTACTTCCATTATTGCAATTGCTTTCATTACAGCCCTTCATTTTCCTTATTAAATCTCCCCATTTCAAGTTAGTTCTACAAAAGGGGCATTGTCCTTCAATCGGTATATATTCTCCAGAAGGCAATAATACATCAGCTAAACATGATATATGTGTAACTAAATTACATTTAGTATTTATACAAGTCAGTTTTTCTGTAACTTTTAATTGTTCTGAACATAATGAACATTTTATTGTAGAAATAGGAGAATTTGTCTTCTTTAATTTTATATTTCTACTTTTTACTGGACCTTTACAAATAAACATGTGGCTCGGCAACTTTCTTTTAGGCTAAAAATTATAAATAATTAGAATAGAATAGTTTTTAGAAATATATAAATAAAATAATAGAGATGAGATTTGATTTGAGATTTTGAAAAAATCTCAAATTATCTTCATACAGAAAAAAAGAAACACCATCTGAAATATATTGATAGCAAGTGTAAAAAAAACTTACTGAAAATTCTTCAATAAAATCATTCTCCAGCCATCTTATAACTAAAGGAAGACGGCACCATGGACCTACTCTAAGCATTTCTGTTAAAACTCTCAATTTAAATTGGAATTCTGTTTCTTTTCGAGGAATCTTCTTTAGATCCAAATGTTGAAGCCTTGTAGTTTTATTTGGATTCTGCCATGCCCACTCAAACTAAAAACAATTTTTTGACTGTAATTATTTGATGAAAAAAACCGGCATCTAGGTTGTATAATTGTATCTGGCTGTAAACACCATAGTTGTGAGTTGAAGCCCCACTCAGAGAATGATTATATTCTAAATTAGTTTAAATTGGCTGTAAGAGTGCAGCGTTTAGTTCCACCACTAAACATTACCACCAGAATTTGGCAGAAATTGGGAAACAGAAGTATTTTGTGTTTGCAGGTTACAGAAATATCTATAATAAATATGGCATGGTAAGTTTAATAAAACTTACTCTTAATGCTGATATGTTGTTCGGGAAACCATGTGTTATCATCACCATTTTCCTAACGAAAGTAAAAAAAAATTATTAAGTAATAAATTATATTATTTCGATCATTGGATTGAAAGATGAAAGAAAAATGGCATTATTAATGATGAGTAAATGATTATTAATAAGTATGTGATTTTATTTTTATTATTTCAAGAAGACATACACTAACCAAGGACCTTTGTTACTTGTTTTATGAGCTCCCCCCGCCCACGTGCCTCTATTATGTTGCATTATTCGCCTGTTTGGATCTCTAGTATATCCTATATAGGTCCGGCCTTTATATTTTGGATTTATAGAATATAGGAGGTAAACGCCGTAAAAGTCTTCTACTACTTCTGGTTCTGCCATTGGCACGTTTTAACTTATATTTGACTTATGAGCCTTATATTTAACATTTAAATTCAATGACTTCATTTAACTGCTATTACATTTATTCGAAATTTCGAATATTCGAAAATAGAAGGTAGAAATTAGGAAGTTTGCACACAAATAAATGTCATGTGCACAGAACACATTTACTCATCATACTGGTCATGTGTCAAATTTGGTATAGGGCTGCCAAAACGTTGAATATTTCTTATTATAGGAATAGGAATGTTCAACTACTCCGATACTTGTGTGGATCAATCTAAAGGATGTGATCCATTCGATTTTTTTATTAAACCAATCACTTTTTAGCCTTTAGTGGATCGATTATATACAATAAAAATGGGATCGAAAAACAAACAACTTGACGTATTAAGATGATGAAGAAACATATCGATAATACAAATCGTCTGAATCGAATATTTTAAATTTCTTTCTACCATAACCGTATCGAAAAGATCATGATGATGATGGTATGATTCTTTAAATCTGGCGTTCCGAGCGATCGAAAAGATAATTGACCGGCTGAAAAAATAGTGTTCTGATAGCTATTTTTGGCTTTCCCAACATATTCGTTGAGTACTAATCTGACACAAATTGTCAAAAAACAAAAATCAAAGTCAAACTTCAACTTCAAAACTGTCAATGTTGATTTTGAAGGAATGTAATGTAATTTCTAATTAAATAAATAGAATATAATACATCAAAAGACACAAGTAAAAATATTATAAACTTTTAATTATACGCATACAATATTGAAAATTTCAAAATGTCATCTGAATCGTCTTCAAAACTAAATAGGTTATGCGGCTTGTAAGTAAATAAAAATATTTATTATTAATATTTATTCCTT
The DNA here is from genome assembly GCA_001485965.1 of Heliconius ismenius. Taxonomy (NCBI): domain Eukaryota; kingdom Metazoa; phylum Arthropoda; class Insecta; order Lepidoptera; family Nymphalidae; genus Heliconius; species Heliconius ismenius. Next base: position 4,950 of record FAPP01025046.1, on the reverse strand, counting down.
ATTTAATATTATTCTTAACTTTTTTAGCTTAACACTGAATCCCGCACATAGCAGGATCTGAGGGAACGTACAGTTAACCTAACCGTTCCTATTAAGACACTTTCGATCCATATTCCGCTGTATTCTGATGATATATGTTAAGTGGCGCAACTAAACTCTGCAATATGTAATCATTTCCTCGAGTGGGAATCGAGTGGCGCCTGAGCCATTAATTTATCTATTTTTCTATATATATTCACAAATTCTTTTGCAGGTGTGAAGAAAATCCAAGTAAATATTGTTGTCCACGATGTGATGTGTTTTACTGCTCTCTTAATTGTTACAAATCAGATAAACATTTACAATGTTCGGAGAGTTTTTATAAAGAATGTGTAGACCAAGAGCTTGCATCTCATGAGGTTGATGAGGATGCGAAAAATAAAATGATGGAAATCTTGAAAAAAATGCATGAAAATAGTGATGAAGGTTTAGAAGATGAAATGGTAGACGAGGAAGACTTAGACTCAGATGATGGCTCAGATATAGATTTACATACAAGAATAAAAGATTTAAATCTAGATGACCCTAATGTTTTGTGGAATGCTTTGACAGAAGATGAAAGAAATGAGTTTGAAGCAATGCTTAATAAAGGTGATGTAGAAAATATAATTCCCCAATGGGATCCATGGTGGATGTATAAAAAGGAGAAAGAACTTGTAGAAGAGACTAATAAAGACACAAGTATTGAAAGTGAAATGTTAAAAATGTGTCCAGAAATAAAACCTGTACCTGAATTCAGTTCTCTTACTGTAAGTAAAATCTTTTTACATAACTCTTGGAAACCCAGTTTTTACATATTTGTAATTTGAAGTTATATTTCAACAACTTATGTATGTAGTTTATACAACCTAAATTACTAAAATCAAATAACCACAAGGAAACAATTCTTATGCCCTCAGAGTTTGGCAGATAGTAGGGAGCTCAGAGTCTTAAATCTTAACATTAGTCTTATTATTACTTCCTCTGCCTATCCTGTTATATTCTGAATATAGTGTAAAGCTAAAAAAAATACATAATCAAATTATTTATAAAAATAAACATAGAATAAGTAAGCTATATCACTATAAAGGTTCATTTTCTCCTACACATATCCTCACAGATTTTAATTCATTTGTAAAATTATAAGTTTGTTATGTTTTTTTTCCAGAGTGTAAAACCATCACATGCTATAAGATTTAACATTGCTAATGTGATAGCTTCATATGCATTCATCATGAGGTATTTTAACGGTGAAATAGAACCAGTGGAGGCTGCTTATTATGTTTTGAACATTTGTACTAATTTAGATTCTAATAATAATTTTGAAGATCCTGAATTGGCAGTGGAATCTGTTGCTCAGAGAAGTTTACAGGTTTTTAAGTTTTTAGATATTAACAATTATTGTTACACTAAAAACATTGACATTTGAACATTATACATTTAGAACATTATTATGGCCTTTTCCTGACAAGATTTCTTTCTTTTTCCAGAGTGAATACATACATACAGATGAGGTGAGTCTAGATGTAATGAAAAATGATACATTTCGAATATTAGAAGGCCCAAGTGAAGAAAATAAGATATATTACAGTAAATCAGCTTTCTCACATCTCATACAAATATTTACTAATGCTAAATCATTGTGTAAAATAAAAAATGATAAAAAAGTCGATAACAAAGGCGATTTTTCTAGAAAATTCCCAGAGCATAATAAGAATCATTTGCCTGTTTTAGATATAAGTAAAATCAAGAAGGTTATTAAGAAATTAGAGTATTATCTGTCGTTTTTAATAAGCTGTGATACTAATGTAAATAATAAATGATTTTAAAGTATTTTTTTAACAATGGTCCATTTATTTAAGTCATTCCTTAAAAATAAACTCAATATAAAACAATTTTTAAATATCTTCATAAAAATGATTTAAAGAAATACAAATTTAACTTTATTTATGTTGTTCATATATTAATTAGTTAATTCTGTAACAAAAAAATATATTTGTAGGATTAATGTATATTTGCAAATTTGAAGCATTTTTTAACTATCTGTTTTACTTAAGACATGTTAATTTAATAAAAAATCTATAAGCCTTTTTTATCCATATCGAATATTTATTCTAAAATTAATGACATCAGGAATAAATAAAGAAAACAACTGTCCACCTTTACCACAACTTTTATTCCAACAAAGATACTATCGAAGGAATGTCCAGAACATTGATACTTACACTGATAAGTTATAAGTGTAAACGGTTATATAACTAAGAAGATATAAGATTTATTACATCCCTTAACTAGGGGTTTCAAATATATCATAAATTTTAATAAAGATGCTTTTGTAATATGTAAAAAAAAACAAATGAAAAATTATTTGAGTTTAAATTTCAAGTATCAGTTACCTTTCTACAGATAATCAAAAATATAATAAAGAAAGAATGTTCTAGATTAAACTTAGGACAAATTTGAAACCACAAACACCATATTATATAACTTTTATATTAAATTTAATAAAATATCCACATGATCAACAATACTATGAGAACGGACACAAATTAACAAATTTCACTACATATTCAATTATTTATTTTTATAAATATTATAATAAATAACATACACTACGTACAAAAAAATATCTTTTTTTTTTCATCAAAATATAATGTAATCTTTATTATGTTATAGTTTTTTATGAATTACAGTTTCTATTTATCTGTTACATCTTAAGCAATGTCGCTGTAATATTTTTGGCATATTTTGGTATTTTATTAGATTTTTAATAAATAAGTAGAGAGATTAAAGTATAGAAGACTGGATTTAAAGTCTGTACACACCAGAATGAAAATAAATAATTAAATTTCTTTTATTATTAAACAAAATATTATAAAAATAAACAAAAATTGTTTAAAATATTTCCTGTCACTTTGACTTACTGGTAATATCAGTTAAATTTGAATATATCTTTCATACTTAAGTCTCAAATTACAGATTATATTTCGAGTTTTAATTTAATATTTTATCAACATTAAGCTACTTTCATAGATTTGATATACTGCTGGCATTTGCTTGGGACTATTTAACTGTATTAGAACATCATATTCTTCGTCTTAAAAGGTGTCCCCATGTGAATCTAGTATCACTCCAAAAATAAACACAAAAACCATTTGGTTTTGCTTGAGTTATATTTCGATTCATTTTTATTAAATATATGGTCATAATTTTAATTAATATTCACCAAATAATTTTATTCAAGAAAAATATTACAAACTTTTTATTTTTATAAATTAACTACTATATATCTGTCTATATTATATATATACATATGTAATTTCCCTATTATTTTAGATAAGTAATACTAACAAATTTTCAAATTTATATATTTTTTCATAATGGCAATACCGTATATAGTTCATTCGTATCTTTTAGCTATTATGAAACCCGAAACCTTAGTCCTAAAAGACTTTTAAGGTATAACGTATGTTGAACGATCAAAACCCATTTATTCTATAAAATTATTTTAAAATATATTTTTAAGACAGTTCTTAAATAAAAATTACAATGTGCAAACAATTACGTGTAAGTACTAAATGCCAAAGGAACCCGCAGGAAGGAATAAAAACCTATAAGCTGAAACCCGAAATTATTTTAAAAAATGTATTTTAAAGGATACAGCAAAAAATTATCAATATGATCTTATCATTCGGAATTTGTGTCAATGCTGTTTAATACCTATATAAGGAATGCATTTTAAGGTAGTCTAGGCATTTAAATCATTAAATTAACTGACGGTTGTAAAATAAAAAAAGTAATTGACATACTTGTCTTATTCATAACATTTTTGAAATCGATTTGTTTATTTGGTGTTGTCATTATTTAAATTTCCAAACGAAAAATCGGCATAAAAATAAAAAAATATCACATCTAACATATTCAAACCAACATCTATCACATTAAAATTCTACATAACATATGTTCATATTCTATCTCCAAAAGACAAATCAATTAAAATGTATGAGTTATATATGACTCATACGAAACGGATAATTGAAATACAATAATGAAGGCTCCGGCGCAGCATCCGATTGTAAAAGCGTAGGTTGTAGGTTCGATTATTCTCGTTCTGGTCACCAGAGCGACGAAAATGAAAATATTAAATGTTTCGTTACTTCGAACGGGAATCAAACCCACAACGTACTACTCGAAATATAACAAACATACCTAATACGGTATTTGGTTCTGATAATACTGTATCATATCGTAAGTACGGGTTCTGAAGTTAAGGAAGGAGTTTCTTATGATTGACAGCATGTACGCGGCCGCTTCCTTTTCCGTGGAATTTGGCGCGAAACGGGAACGCAACTGCCTGATCGTCTGTCCACGGAAACATGGCAACCCGGTGTCTAGCATTAGTGAGACCATTGATATTATAGCTTCTTGGTACGGCCTGAAATGAATTAAAATTTCAGTTTTCAATTTTAACCTTTTAAATTACCGAGCATTTTTCTCCTATATTGAAACGACCAACAATCAACCTTATACATATACAAATAAGATACAAACTCACCTGACAGCCAGGAAGGCCTGCACGCACAGCTCACAAAACCAGCGGAAGGGCGGCGCCTCCATCTTGCCGCCCATCACCATCACCATCTCGTCTGTAAGTTTTATGTCCGGTTCGAAGCCGAGATTACCACCGGGCGATGATTCAAACATGAAACCGAAATCTGAAAACGATTAACCAAAATCTATATATATAAAAGG
>FAPP01025033.1:0-11877 GCA_001485965.1 Heliconius ismenius | reverse complement strand
CCGCAAGAGGGTCGCTAGTTAGCAATAATTTTAAGCATGGCAGGAAGAACATTTTTGTAAAACAAAAAAAGATATATAATAATTTAAAATATCAAAACATTTATTAGTAGATTTTTCCAAGTTTTATGACAGACATTTTAAAAATCTGAATATTCTTTATTTAAATGGGCTAGTACAAAAACTTTGCAAGAATAAATTCTTTACTCTACTATACGATTACGATTATTCTTTAATAAAAACAAAATTTAGGCTTCCCAATAAAGGTAAACGAAATTTCAAAAAGGAAAACCCACACAAACATAGAAAAAGTCAAACTCACATGTAAACTAGGATGATAAGTCAACCTGCCATCATCACACAACGTAACATACTTCTTCTTCCACTCCTTATTCAACGCTTTACTACTCTTCTTGTACAAATAGCCTTGTTTCAAAGGAATCGCTCTCCCCGAGCCCAGTTCCCCATTTTTCAGCCTGTCATCGCCTTTTTTCGACGGCGTGAACAGATTCGATCTTCGCCTCGACTTTCTAGACGTGGTGGGCGTTGAAGAAGGCGTAGGCAGATCTTTGGCTTCCTTAGCCAAATTATCTAAACAATGCGCTGTGAATTTGACATTGTTGTTTTCCGTTGCAATGGAAACGAGACCAGATGATGATCCGTGAGATCCTAGGGAGTTCCCCCATCTTGATGACGTGTCAGAACCGTTCGTACTGTGAATTTCTACGACGTGTGTGGAGGAAATGCCACTGCTGTTTGACGAGGCGTCGAATGATGAAGCGCCTCGATGCAGGTGGTGGGATGATGCTGAGAGTGTGTGATGGCCGCGGGGCAGTGAGTCCTTGAATTTAAGAGACAAATTAAATATGGTTATGTTTCATCATTTATGGAATTATTAATTTGAAATGGTCGAGAAAACGCGCGGCGTTGAGCTCTGCCACTCAACACGCAATGCCGCCAGAATTCGACAAAAAAGTGGGGACTTGGAATTAACACTAGGTTGTCTCTGCCTACCCTGCTGTGTGTGGGATACAGCATGACGCTGATTTTTACATATGTGTGTCATATACAAAATGTTTTAACTTTAAATATGTTAAATTATATTTTTATTTGCATCTCATGCTAAGTCACTCTATGTAATATACTCTATTCTATACTTTTTCCCTGAATCGAAAACAATATATGTTGAGTAGTGGAACTTAATGCCACACTGTGTCTTACCAGAGTGGACAAGTGCAAATATTTATTTTTCTAACAAGGGAATGAACCCGCAATCATCACATTTACTGTCCTGCTAAGCCACAATGGCTTAAAATATTAAAACTACATAGATATTGTTCTACTATCCCACAGGAACATACAGATCTAAATCTCCAAAGATTAGGATGTCCAATGGATTATGAGTCACTTGAGATAAAAAATATAACTTTAACACTGTTATCAATATTATCTTGGCCTAATGCAGATAATTTTAATGTATGATAAAAATTGTATGAAATAATAGAAAAATTTACTTATTCCGGAGATTAATCAATCAAAACATACAAGCAAGCTTAGTCATACTTAGTAGGGTAAATTGTTATCTTTAATTCTTTGTATTGTAGAAGATTTTACATAAAGATCTCTCTGTTCTTCGCTTTCAATTAAAATACAAACTATAATTATTTTTACATTGGTCTTGGATTTTGGTCACATAGCAAGATAGGCAGTGGGAACTTGGAAAGCTAGTGTTAAAACACTCCATTCCCATTAAGACAATTTCATTACCTACTTACTGCCAAATTCTGGAAGCTTTGTCATATGATTATACTTGAAATATTTCGTTATTCTTTGTTTATCCTGTTCTCAAGCATGCCAATTGACCACTAATCACTTTGCCAATATATCTAGACTTTAGTAAACAAAGTATGGGTGTTGTCACGCAATGTTTCCAAAATTAGCCAAAAATGTGGGGAATAAAGTATCACTAGGATTGATCCTACCTCATAAGCACATGATAAAATTCATAATGTAAACAAAAACATAATAATAATTTTAAACTTCCAAGAATATTTTTATCTACTTTAATTAATCAATTAATAAAATTATCTAATGCCACATCAAATATATGCAAGTTATGAATACAATATTACAAAAGACTAATTTAAAAATATCTTGTTATGCAACTTGTTATAAAATAATAAAAATACTACACACATTATATTAATATCATTTTATAAAGATTTCAGGTAATAATAACAAATACAGATTACCTAAGGAATTTAAATTAACTGTTTTGTAGTGTATTTATTACATATTAAAAATAAAAAGAAATATAAATATGTTTATTATTTTAATTTTCAATTGTAACCGTTTACTAGTTTAATTGTTAAATTACATAGTTCCTGAGCTAGAAGTGATAAAATAAAAATATATGGTCTAAAATTAAAAGTATAGTTGTCTTATAATAATGTACTTTGTGCTTAGGAGTTTGTTTTAAGTATAAATTACATTTATACATTTATTCTAGCATTATGTATTGCTATAAATAATAAGTATATCAAGGCATATTATAATTAATAACAAATATAACAAAATATTGGCTTTTTCTTTTTAATTCCAAATAATTGTTTTATTATATTTCAACATTAATGTTTATTTAAAGCAAAAATAAGCATATCTAATTTAAAAGAAAAAGTGTCATACATTAGATAAGTTATCTAGAAAAAGGAAACCACTGATATGGTCTATTATTCTCTAAGATTATTTTATTATATAGTAGAATTAAAATTAAATTAAACAATATTTCACAATTTTATAATCTATGAACATAATATTTATTTTTAATATTTCACAAATAAAAACTACATCCGCAATAGTAAATATATTCAAGAAACTATATAATTATTTAATTAACGTTTGATTACAAAATAATCGATAGATTTGCGGACGAGGATCAGGCACGAACGTCTATACGACATGAGATGCATTGAAGCGTTACTTCTGTTTTTATTTTTAAATTAAATACGCAATTTCATCTATTCTTACCTTATAAAGGAATGTGGAATGATTGTGGCTTGGTGAATTTAGTAAGGGCTGTGGAGTTACCGGCCTGGACCCACCAGAGAGACACTGCGACGACGCCGACAGCCTTGTCCCGACAATTTTCTGGCACGCTGTAAAAAAAACACCGAAACACCACTTAGGTAACTTCACAAATCAAAAATCACGCAAAATAACAATTAACACACAAATACAATTCAAAACACGACATATCCAAACGGTAACGAACATTCAAATTTAGCTGATTTACGTCTATCGCGTTCCTCTGCTCTTTGTATATTGTAGCAGGAGCTCCGTCGCCTCAAACTAGATATAGGCGACATGTTGGATTTGAAAATAATAGTTTTATCCATGACGCCATAAATAATTAACTTTTTTAATTCAAATCACACATGAAACACACAAATATTATGTCAAAAGAATGTAAACAATGCGGAACGAACGATAATGAACGATCGTAACGACCGCACGGCTCGACGCCGGTGTTGCCACTACCGCAGATAGCATCTCCCCACGCAAATACATCTGGCATGACAGTATAGTATCGTCGTCACGCTTAACACTAACAAACCGTAAAAAACGAAGACTCATTATGTAATTGAGATATTTTAACGTATGTATAATGTATATATTGGTTAGTAAATCAATTCATCAGATTCAATGGTTTTCTATACTTTCTAATTTAGTTATCAAAGTTAAAATTTGGTTTTTAATGATTCGTGTTGTATATAAAATGTAAATTAGTTAAAAGGGTTAACCAAAAAATTCTCTTGTAGGTATAGACAGTTACATTATATTATTTCTAGTTTATTTTACCATTTTTTATACAAATTCCCTGACACGACTTATTCAAAATAATTCAATAATAACAATATACTCTATACAAACCATCTTGAAATACTCGTTCCACGTTCAAGCCGTAAGTCGCACACGTCTCATAGTAAGAGCACCTCCGCAGTTCATTCGTTAGTTTACGAGCGCGGTTGTCATCCACAACACGCGGACTGCTTTCACTTATGGCATCTGGAAGAGCAAGCGATCATTAAATAGGAAATAATAATAGCTATTAGAAACACTCGGCAGAATTTTAAACATGTAAATCTAACAACGTAACTAATTATAATTTATATAATCATAAGAGTATTGGGGCAGTGTAATCAAATAGTAAAAAAACTTTCACTTTTAGGTCAAAGTCATTTTTAAATAACTAGTTTTCAATAGTATTTTTAGTCAAACATCATGAACATTTTTTATATTCACCTTGAGTCCCAACTAATATGATCGGAATTTCAGCGGAATTCCTATAGTGAGACATTTTATTGAAGTAGTTCGACACGGTGTTATAGCTGATCTCGTTTTCGAGACTGAATACGAAGATTACAGCATCCACCCAGGCCGTGAACTGTAAGACAAGAGATGGTATTTTAATACAAAAAATGAAATATAAATAGATATGTAAATAACAATAATAAGTTTTATATTTTAGGATTTAAGCTATATTCCTTAAAAGTAATGAAAATGCTTACATTACTTACACACTGAGAAAAATATCCCACCCTCGTTTTATACCCATAATAATTACGAAGGGTAATTCAGTGCCGTAAGGGTTATGAAGTTATCATGTAGACATTACATATACATACATACAAATGTACAGTAGCATAGAATACACATTTCAATACAAAAACTATAGAATAACATTATGTAAAGCTAAGACAATTTAGGTAAATTGAGTCGTTAATTTACAAGAATAAAAAAGTTGTTTTGCGTAGGCAAGAGCTCACAATATGTATGAATAACTCAGTTTCCACTTCAAAGAAGATATGTGCGTAGGAGGGTGTCACCCCATTCCTCTTGAATAGCATTCGACGATACAAGTCGAGTCATCCAGAGTGCGTAGTTTTTATGGGATAGAAAAATAGAGAAAATCCCTTTGCCTAAGCGCTTTTGTTAACAACTCCAAATAATAACTCTAATACAGGGTGTGAATATTTTAATAAAGAACATTTCAAATAGCGATAATGTAAACAAAAGCTTAGAAAACAACGTATAGGTAAGTACTATACAAAATACTATACTATGTAAGTACTATAGTTAAAGTCAAATATATTCAGTTACGTAAATTGGGACACTATAATATAGCTAACGTAAATTTTAAAATACATGTCAAAATACACGAATTAAAATCCTAAATTCATAAAGAACACCAACCAATCTAGAATAGCAACTAAAGTAATATTGTGTTAATATATTATTGTAAAGTACATTTAAATTTTGTATTATATTGTAACACGACAATATCTAATATTAAACGATGCTATATGCTATTTTAATTTAAAACTAATTAACTAATAACCGAAATGAAATCCATAAATTTTCCTTTCAGTATAATTTGCAATATTGAACACCAATATTTGAAATAATAAAGATAATCTTACCAATCCATTACTGAGTTATCTGTTTTCCGATAACGGCGAAAACACTTTTTCACTTTCCAATAAACATGTGCGCATGAATAACGAACGTCACGAGACACAATTATATAAAAAGTAAAATAAAAATATTGGAACAGGATAGCAAACGCGTTGTGACCAGGGCGAAATACTGGAGCCGACTGGGCGGGCGGGCGGATTGAAATCTAGCGAAGCCTTCATTTGAGGCTTTCTCGCTTCCACCCACTATCAGAGCGTTTCAGAAAGGGAAGGCTTACCAGAATGCATCGCTCCTGAACCTTGCATTACGCTGTACAATGTATATGTGAGTATTGGCTGATAATAGGCAATAGCTTAACTGGTGAGCTTGATATAAATGATAAGTAATCAAGCATCAAGCTACAAATGAACAAAAAAAACTGTATTTCATAAGCAAACCTTGTATCATTTAATCTTTATTCTTTTGCATTTAGAAAACTTTACTGGTCACTGGTCACGTAGACTGTTAAATGTTATATATGTGATATATAATAATAATATAACTTAACTTTATGTATTATGAGCATTTGGAAGACGTTTAATTTATATTATGGACATTAATAGCAGTTTGCAGTTACAATGCGAAACGAAACGTGCGAGCACTTAGTACGGTGATCTGATAAATATAATAAATTTCATGGTTTATCATTATATGTTATTGTAAGCGCCCATGTCGTACAGTAGATAGATGAAAACTTCATAAATAACCTTCATTAACACTTTAAAAACACAAAAGACATGTATAATATAATAATAAAACATATAATAATTTAATGTTACGAGCATATAATAACGTTTAGTAAACATACCTACTGCGCTATCATTATAGTTACTAGAGGATATAATGCTGTGCACTGCGGAAAAGGACATTTTATTTTAGACAGAAGTTCATTCATTTCGCCATTGTTCCGCTGATAGTGCACCATTCACATTATCTTTTGAGTGCAATGTACCAGAAATAGTGTTTCCCGTTTCTAACACGAGATGATCGGTAACAGAATGAATACTTTTTGCATAATATTAAGACATCCTTATAAATATTTTTTTTATCTATTTAGTATTAATATTTATTTAAAAATTTCTAACCACTCGTACCATAACAATTATTTATTGAATATGTTACTTAGGAAGCTAAAAGCATACATTCGCAATCAACTCATAAATAATTCAAAATCACGTCAACATGTTGTTGCATGATCATAATGTTAAGCTCTTTATATAACGTCAACTCGTAACTTACATCAAAGGAAAAAAATATGTTCAAAGTATATTTGAGGAACATGATTTCGGCAAAGCTTTAATCCTAAATCTTACAAATATAACAAAAGTGTAAAAGAAACCGCTAAAAGACCAAATTATTGAAATCCTTAACTATAATTCTAAAACAAAATCGTGTATATCATTAAGCTATGACATCTTTTGTTATCTTGTTACATGTAATCGGGGACAGGTTTCGAAGCCCTCGCAAAACCGGGGTGAGTCTCTAACAAAAGATCTTTACAATGCATGTACGTACGTAGACTTGTTTTTTTAAAGCATGAATAGAAGCAAGTATAATGCGGGCAGGTAACCCGATACTGAGGTACCCTTGTGGCACTCACCTACAATGTTCTTCGTAGTGTGCGATACTGAGCAAAGTTTTACTTTGTGGTCAGACTACTTCCGATATATGAAAAAACTTGGCAAAGAATGCAAAAAACAACATTTTACAAACAACACATTTATATACAACACATTGTATACAAACACAAAATGTTGGAATGTTGGAATATAATGTATAATGTCAAATATAAGCACTAAAAGTGTTAAACCAAACTGATATCTTTAAATAAGTGCTGATTGCTGATATTAGTAAAAACTTCAAAAACATTTTTAATATATAAAAATTTATAAACACATAAATACTAAGTCTAATCATAAAGTTAAATATAGTTCGTTGACATCTACAAAGCATAATAAGATGATCTGAGCTCTATTGAAATCACAGCAACCTCTCAGAACGTGACCAAGAGTTGAAGAGACGAAAACAATGAACACTAAGGATAGATCTTACGCTCACAAGCCATATTGAAAGCGATTGAACCGTGGTACTTCAAGGACATTGATTAAATACGTATTTAATGCATACTATTTGTATTACGTCAGGTCAGTAAAAGGAAGATTTGTACACCTTAATATCTATCAATAAAAAGAAAATGTGAAGAAATTCTCAAAACCAAAATTTTATTGAAGAAAATATTTCGTCATCTTCAACAAACTTGAATAGGTTACAATTTAAATTATTATTACCTACAGTAAATATACAACAAGAATAAAATTTTCATAATATGAAACGGTACATGAAAAGCCGGTAGAAATCATGGAACCAACGGACATGAAAAACAAAGTTAAGGCTCTTTAAAACCAGATTCTAATTAAATCGCCATGGCGTACTAGAGGTCTCATGTCAAAATCCTTTGTGTTTTAAAACGTCTACTGTTTGAAAGGGATATCCTTAATACAATTAAGTTGTTCATTCTAAGCATTTCATTTGCAAAATAATATACCAACCAGCCTTTGGCAATCTCGCTGCTCGAGCTTTGTAAGAAAATGATAAAAGAAAATAGAAAGACGTCAGAAAAGTTATGAGGATTACTATTGTTTATATAAAAAGATGTTTGAATATATTTTTTACTATTTTCTACTTTTTATAGATAGAAGTAAATACAATAAATGTTTTTTTTTATGAAGCAGACATTAAAAGGGAACAAAATAAAAGAATTATGATTATTGAAAATAATCTCATCAAAATTTTAGAAAATATATCTAAAGAATTCTGTTTAATTCTATGAAGGGAGTATGGAGGGAAGTATGTAAACTCCCTGTATTGAACTTGCTCTACCTAAAGTAGAGCATTTAGGAAAATACAAAACGGAAAACCCCACTTTATCGAGTTACAACTTTATAACCGGCCGCCCTCACAACTGTGGGGAAGTGAATTTGATAAGCAAATATATCGTTCGCTAACTTGTTACGAGCTACAATCGTAACCTTTATAATAATATTACATGATAAAATTAGTTACAATATGTAATTATTGTAATGTAATAATGTAATTTATTAAAACTGATCTCAAAATGGTTTAAAAATAAAATTTGGCGTGGAATCTACAGGCATGCTAATAGGCAGAATAGTTTCCACTGGCAACACTGAATACAGATTCTAGTTAAAATAGCAAAGTTGCATTGGCAGAATAGCACTCAGCGTTCGCCATCTCAAATTGAACGAGAAATGAGCATTAAAATTCAGCTCACGATCCCACCGGAGACTAAGTTAGCGTTCCATTACATTTACAAATATTTGACCTTATACAAGTTCATAAGTTTTAAGGCCGTCTTGACGCAATTGGGAAGTATCTAATCGTATACGCCATAGTTATGGGTTCGATCTGCTATCGATGAGGTTAAAAAATTACAAACAACAACAGACAAAATTTAAAAAAAATCTTTAAAGAGCATAAAGCAGAGAGCAAAGATTCTTAACTCTAGATTCTTTCTCAGATCGAGAATGATGAGAGAAATGAGAACATAAATTATCAAATTTGAAGTAAAATTGAAAATTGAATAACTTTTTCCTTTGCATTTCAAACTTCGACGTTAAGTATAGACATAAGACTTGCCCATTTGGTAATATAAAATTGAATAATATAAAATTATAGTAAACATAATAAGTTTCTCCACTTAATGCATTAGGCGACAAGCTAGAGGAAAGTGCTCAATTAAAAAATAAAAACCATTCTTATAAGTACGTGTTATTTATTCCTGATTTAAAAATCTTTATTTCATTAAAAAATAAGTAAAATAATATAATTTACAAAAAAGAACAAACTATAGGCAACGCTAAATAAAGTGACAACACCGTTTCACACACTACAAAAGGACTTTTACCCCTGACAAAAATGCAGTGAAGTACATATAAAAATGGAGGCAGTAGACAATAGTCATTTTAATTCAGATTGGGAGTTACGCGCAATGAGTTTACTTTTGTTTTATTATTTAAGTTTAAATGAAATGCATAACTTTTATAACTTGAGCAGTTTTAATTTATTATTTTAAAGTTCAAATAGAGGAGTTAAAATATTTTATTGTCTGTCGACGCCATTTTGTCTAGCAGGAATTACCTATCTTGTGAACTGATTAAACGTGATGGTCGTGAATTCTAATTGCATCAGTCAGCATCGTCCAGCGTCATTAATAAATACGTTACAGTACGCCAACAAGACTTGGCCGCCCTAAGTTAGCTGTGGATGAATGCGCAGATTTATTTTAGGTTTTTTCTTACTTTTGAATATGTTAATCTCGAGTGGAACGTTGCGCAAACGTTCAGAAAACCTAACTTCAGGGCGCCCATGACTTGTTTATAATATTATATATAAAGAGTGTAAAGAACAAAAACTAAGAAGACAGGAATCATCATCAGGGATAAGAAGTCAAGGAACGAAGTAAGTCCACTGGATAGAATTACTTGAAGCAATAACCATTACATACCATCAAGAAGAATCTTGTCAGAAGTCAACAGTTAATTATTTTTTTCATATAAATAAGAATATAAATTCTAACAGGAGTGGCTATACATATCCACATATACCGGTAGGTATATAAAATATTTGAATAATAAATAGACACGACGTCGACTATTGGCAGGTGACAAACGACTTTTCGTGTTTGTGAACTCAGAACAATGTCTCAAATGGCATGTGGATTAAGGAATTTTAACGTATTTTAACTGCAATATAATACACGTATATATATAGGAAGAGAAGTTGTCTGCTTATAGACAAATTACAAAACGCGGTTTGGTTACGTGAGCTATCATCTAAAACTAGAGTTATAATGGTTATTTCATAATGTTTTGAAATTACATTATAAATCTCAATATTATCAGCATTATTTTAACGTAGAGGCCAGACGTGGCGTGAGTGGCGTAACTCAACGCCGTGCTTTGCCTCGACACCAAAGCGAAGAATCGAATGAATCGAACCCACAACCTGTCGCCTTTACAGTCAGTCATACGCTTGTATCCCTGCGCCACGACTGACCTCAAATAATTTAAGATTATTAAGAAGAACTCAAATACAAAAAAAAGTAATCAACTTAGATTAAAAAATAACATACAAAACTCTCGAGTACCTTACAAAGAAAACGTTTTCATTTGCTATAGAAGTATAAAGGAAAGGAGTAAAATACGTAAGCATAATAAAAAGAGGCAATTTCTAGGCGGAAACGGGAAAAGATGCTTGAAGAAATTGTAGAGCTGCTGTGAAACATAGCAATTAAAAAAAAAAATTGTGAAAATTAGATGAAGAACACTGACTGTGGTCGTGCGTTCGAGTCCTGCTTGATTAAGTACATATTTCGATAACATTCTTTAGCTTCGCGCTGTATCCCAGTGTAGGCAAAAGGAATATAGTGTTAAGACACTCCGTTCCCACATCCCGTGAAATTTTGAGACATAGATACATGGAAAAATATTCTTATTAACTGAGAACTCCTACAAAATGTGTAGGTACTTAATAAAATTAAAATATATTTATTTAGAATATGATAATTTCCAAGAGTATCTTAATATAGGTAGTTGTACCTTTATGCAAATATGTTGTACCTTTAGAGCCTTAAACAAAATGGCTCTACGTAACAACTCCAAAGGGACACCCGAAGGTTACGGGTATACCTACGAATTTACCTTATTTATAAAAATCTAAGAGCTTTTCAAATGTACATACATAACTGTACGTAAAAGAGTAAGGAAAGATTGTTGTCGCTTCGATTCCCGCTTAGGGGATATTTAAAAAAAGACAATTATCGTCACACAAAGTGCTTCTACAATTATTATAACATTGTCTTACTTATATGCTAAGCATTAAGTTCGAAAGAATCATTAAAAAACAATAATTAAAATATTCATACATCAATACAAAGCAATTTAAATTAAACTTATACATATTGATTATATCATTATAGAAATAAGCTTTCAAAGCGTAGTTATTCTAATATTCCAATACAAACTAAACAAAGATAAAATCTAAAACATGTGCCTTTATTCAGATTAGAATAGAGGTAGCATTAGATGAAGCGATAGCGTCGTCACTTATTATAAATGACCTATTATAAATTATTGACGTCCCTAATTCCTCACATCATCATGTATTTAATACGTAGATTTTAAATGATATTATTCAGCTTCACTTCGTTCTCCACTTGGAGACGTTTTTGGTATTCCGTTTCCATTAAGACATTTCCGTTCTCCGCTTTTCGCCGTATTCTAGAGGCATTGCGTGTAGAGTTTGAGTGGTTCAACGCCGCGGTTTGTCTCGTTACCAAAGCCAGAA
>FAPP01024957.1:281-14305 GCA_001485965.1 Heliconius ismenius | reverse complement strand
GTCAAAGACAGCATAATTCCGGTTCGACATGAAATGTAAATTAAGATTGGATGTTCTTAATTTTTCTCTTATATAAAGATATGGTCCAGTTGCTTTAAAAGACACTAGTATCGTACCGTAGTTCCTAGTACCATATTTTAGACAGAAAATACTAAGTTACTCAAGTTTTCATTGTTTGCCAATTTCAAAGATTCAACTAAATTAATCAGCTTTGCGCTCTATACCGCATATAGTAGGGTAGACAAAGGAAACCTAGTGTTAAGACACTCCGTTTTCCAACTTTTAAGACATATCTTTGCATCTTCAGATTCATCACTACATCGAGCAATTGAAAATAATTCATCCTGAATATATTATTAAAAAATAATAAATTAAAATAAAAGTAACATAATAAAACAACCAACCCCTAACCAACCACCCCTACCGACTAATTATTACACGAACTGCACCGTTGAATCGCAACGCGACGCTCGCGCCAATTTCCTGCAATACATGTTAAATGCTCGCCGATGGGATCCGCTTCCCTTGCTGCGATACAACCGTCTATACGCTATAGCGGATAGTATGTCTGTACGTGGTACGTGATATGCGGAACTATTTTGTAGTTAAAGGTCTGTATGGAGATGTACAGGAAAGTGAATGTTGGTTTAAGTGTTTTTGATTAGTTTTTATTGTTAATATGTTTATCCGTTTTCCCAACAAATATGTTTTTGAGTTAAAATAATCTCGAAAAATTGGGCTTTGGGTTTGGAATGGAATGTCATAACACTAAGTAGCCTTTGCGTACCTTACAATATGCAAGATACAGCGCAGCCAATTTACGTTGCAGGTTACAAGAGTAAGGTATGGTACAAGAGTCACTCTGTTTCCTAATTTGTAGCTATTTGTACTTATAATAATGGCACCGTTGAAACTCGAGGCTGAGATTTTTTTCTATTTAAAAAAATCCCCCATGTTTCGAACTCATAACCAAGGCAATCGATTTATAATCTGTTTAAGGGCGCCCTAAAATACTGGTCCTAGCCCTCTTTTTGAATAAATTCCAAAAAAATCACGTCTATTTGCCAAAGGGTACGAAGGGTAATGATGCAAAACATTATTATTAAATTTCACTAAAAGGTAAGTGGAAATTTTCCACCTCTCTCCTTTAATAGGTCCAGGATTTAAGTTATATTAACTTTTGAGCACTTTTACCAATAGTTTTTAGTTGTTTTAATTTGAAAATGCTTTCCAGAACTTTTCGGTAAGAGTGTAGAAGCTTAAATTTTATTGTAGAACAAAGTTAAGAGCTTTTCTAGAATAACATTGAAGTATATTCTGCTCGTTTCGTCGTACGTTTCTCCAGCAATTGTTTGGAACTACAAATAAAATTGGATGTGTAAGGACGAATCGTATTAAGAACGAAAAACGAAACGAACGATTGTACAGCATGTATGTATATATAATACATATATGTCTTAGGTAATATCGATTTTCCGATCTTACTGTGATAGACTATATATTTTGTACCAAAACACACCACCACATGGGTAAGCAACTGAGTTATCAACGTCTCGCCTTTTGACAAACAATTCCTATGGATTAATTATGAACCATATATAAACACTCCACTTTCCGATCGATTATAACATTAACGCAACGCCGCGCGTTATCTTACAGGAAATGAAAGTATTTCCTTCCTTATAAAAATAATTATTCCTTCGGACTTAAAACGAACCCACAACATCATGTACTATTAAATATTATATACCCATTCTAAGTTACCTTTGCATTCTTTCATGTAAAACATCCAATACAGCTGTAAAAAAAAATTCGCATTTAACATTATTGTGAAATATTTCGTCGGAGAATTTATTTCCACTAGAAATTGAATGTAAGTGCAACGAGAACGCGCTTCGTGTACCAGACTATTAAACGGACTGAAATATTTGCACGCGAATATAATAATCGTCTGGACTGTACCTAATTGTACTTGGATTAATGTTTGTTGGTTTTTGCTTTGAATCTTGGCAGATATGGTGTTTTTTATCTTTTCTCTATTTTTATGTCGTTCTTTGTTTTCGTAATATATATGGTAACCCAATTTTCTCTGTTCTCCAAGGAATTTCTAGTGTTCCTTTGTTGGTGGTGTGTTTTTATATCTTACACTCCCCAATGAGGTTCATCTAGTATATACCAAATCTAGGCTCCTGAAGAAGTTAAACTAAACCAAGTGTTTCTGGATTAGCGTTTGTATGTAATATTTATCGCAACATAAATAGTAAAATTTATTTAAAAATAAAATATAATATTTTTTTAAATAAGGTTTCTCAATATAAACTCAAATATATTAGTTTTTACCACAATAGCAAAACGATCTAAAATAAATCAACCAGCAAAAATGTTGCAGCACCAAGACACTAAAGATAATCCCCATACACACATCGGGAATATTTGTATTTTATAAAAGCTTTTAAAAGATTACCATTATAAATATATGTGCTGTGGGACTTATCTTTTCTTATCTTTTTCTAACTCCACAGATAGAAATCGAATAGATATAAATAAAATACTGCATTTCAACTAAGAAGCTTGGAATATTAATTTGGCTTAAAGACCGCGTAATAAAGCCTTTTAATTAAGATCACCATTTTATCTAACAATAAAATAATCTAGACTGGAAGGTAGAAACCTTGAAAGCAAAATCTTAATTACTTAATCGCTTTGATTAAATATGTTTTATGTATAGCTGTATATTTCTTTAATTTTATGACTTTAGTCTAAATGACAATTTATAGAGCAAAAAAAAATATTTAAAAGCAAATGAAAATGAAATGATATATCATTGATCATAGATATGTTAAGTAAGTGAAATGTGGCAGAACTCAACGCCGCACGACGGCCGCTGCTATAATCAGACGAACAGTGCAAACAGGTTTATTGAATGTTTTCTATAAAATAATACGTTAAAAATATAAACATTACATTAAATTGTGTATATAGGTATGTAGAAGCACAATAAAGTTTGTAGAAAACCCCCAATCACTTTACATTAATAATAATTAATTTGGCCAATTGTCAAAATTTACCATAATTTGTCATTTTGATCTTTTCTGTATAAGGATGTTTATTATAACTTTCAATAGAAATAAAAAAGTTGTCGTCTCTTTGATCTGTATAAATTATTGAATGGCAACGAAGCTTCTCTCCATTGTGACGTAAAGAAATGAGAATACTTCAACAATATGTATGTATGTATGTATGTTTGTATGAGATGTCGAATCAAATTCAGTCAAATTGACAAAAGCGACACATGTATTGAAATTTACTGGAAGTAGGAACTTGTCTACCGACACCGTATTGTCAAGTTTAGGCCGTTTGTTACGTCTTCAATTATATTTAGGTTATTTGTACTCTATTATATTGCATACACTTTGTCCTATAATGTGATTTATTTTTTCTTTTTTTGAGAAGCATTGTGAGCAGAGAGATCTCTCACTAAAACACCCCTAGAGGTCGACACTACAAGAGTACTATCACTGTTAATATTATCAGTATTTGTTACAGATGTTATTTACAGTGATGGATTTTATTTTTGTATATTAATATGATAATAGCTAGGTTTATTAGAATTTGTTGGATTTCTCTTGCTTTTTTAGCGCTGCAATTAAATTCAATTAGCTATGAATTGCCACTTTGGATCGTAGTGTCCTATGATAAACATTCCAATTAGTATAAAACTATCTTTGTTATTTACTTATAAAACCAACTTTTTAATTGTATACTAGATTTAGCTTGACGTCTGGGAACACCACGTAGTGTAGGGAACCTAGTGTTAAAACACTCCGTTCACCACGCACCGCAAAATTTCTAATACAGCGTGTTGTGTGGCAGAACAAAACGCCGCGCTTTGCCTTGTTACCTAAGTGAGGATTAAAAAATAACTCTTTGTTATTAGTGGGATTCAAACCCTCAACCACACATTTACAGTCAGACATCAAAGTCAGTTCCTCGTCGCCACAACGGCCTCAATATAAGAGTATCTATATATTTCTCCATAAACGTTGTTATTTCCAGTCACCACTCTAAAATATATCACAAATACCAAAATAAACAAAGTATTCTGCTATTTAAAGTGTAGTCCAACTTCTTCGAGCTCAATTTCAAAATAAAATCTGGTCACGTTACATGGCATATGCTGTAAGTTGGTCTCGGGCGGCGAAACTTTTTGAGACTCAATCGGGAGGAACTCGATTGCTTATAGCGTTAGGGGCTCGGACAAACAAAAAGCAATCTTCGAATGGTATTAACGTATGCACTTTGATTATTTTTCGGTAGAAAATTTTGTATTGTTTGTTCAAAATTTTGAATTAAAGTTTTATTTTTGAAATAAAGTAGTAATATTTACTTTAAAAAGTCTTGAAGCTTGGGTGGTCGAGGCGCAGGGTCACAAGTGTTTGACTGTAAACGCAACGTTGTAGGTTCGATTCTCACTGGAAGAAGTGAAATATTTAATATTTTAATTTCCTGGCTCTGGTAAGGAGGCAAATGCAACGCCACACGAATCGCAACGCCTCCAAAATCTATCGAAAATTGGAAAACGCAAGTGTCTTAATGAAAACCAGGTTCCTTCTGCCTAGGCCTACGCTATGTGCAGCATATGCGGCAGAGGGAATAAACTGTTAAGACACTACGTTTCACACTCTCACCATTTATTTTTATATTACATAGAAGATGGAAACACTTTACTAGATTTGAAAGCATATAATTAGCATTACAAAACTCTTAAGGATCAAACGCCACTCTGTATTTTCTTTGCCCTATTGTTGTATCTGCATTCTTTAAACCTCTCCAGTAATAAATGTGCTTTAAAACGAAATCGTGTTACGAAAGTAATAGTTCTGTTACCTTTATATGACAATTTAACTTATACGAATATTCATTAAGGCCATCGCGGCGCACCAGCGCCCCACTGAGCACACTATCTCGCTTACTACGTATATGCATAATACAGAGTGAAGCTAAGAAAATAATTTGGCATACACAAACGTTTTCAGAAGCAATCTTCCTAGTATACCAACAATATAAGCAGGTTAACACAAACAGACGTACAAAAACAACAATTTCAATAAAAACTTTTAGTAAAATGAAATCTTGATATTAAACGCAAAGTATAGGAACTGAGTTTTAGCGACGAAACTACCCCGGTCCTTGGCACAAACCCCGAATAGGTGTTAGTAATACCATTGTGCACGGAATATTTGATTTAATTTTCTTTCTTCTTTAGGTATACGAAATTTCAAAAGATTTTTGTAATATTTTAAAGTGTTTTTCGCACATATTCTGGCACGTAGAAATGTAACGGAACGTTGGTCTGCCTGTAACGTGATGTTTGTGGGTTCGATTATTATTTGGGAGAATTATTATAAATTTTTTTAGCGTTGAATTTCTTCATGCAACAAGCGGAAAATGGGAAACGAAATGTCTTTCCTTGAACTATATCTAGTATGAGCCTCACAATCATTTTAAATATTGAAAAGAAAATTCTCCATACATCGATCTATATTGTCGTAATGGATATCATCTCTCGAATCAGATTTCCATCACAGCTTATCCGTGAATTGTACAGACAGCGGCACAGGTCCACACCACTTTTATTCCTAAGTACTCACTATAAGGTCCAAAATGCCTCGCCCACTGTACGCCCGGCGAAATGAAAGAAGTAAATACACGCTACGAAGATTGAAGAATATCGAATGTGATTCCAATTGATGGTTTATTTCTTGGAGTTATCCGTTTAAATTAAACGAATAAGTTAAGGGCTTAGGTTAGTTGTATGTTTAACTTAAACTTGTTTTAATTTTGGATATTGATTGACGGAATTGAACGTCGCACATTGTTTAGCTTTAAATACTTTAATTTCTTTGCTTGTGGGTCTGATTCCCACTCGTGGGAATGATTTTTTTCAATTCCTGGCTCTGGTAAGGACACGAAGCGCAACATTGAGTTCTGGCACTCAACACACGTCTCGAAAATTGAACGCTGCGTGGAGAACAGAGTATTTCAATACTAGGTTAAGTTGCTTCTGCCTACTTTACTATTGGGTAAAAATGGTTTCATATGACATTTGAAACTACAAAACAAATAAACATTCTAAACCTTAAAATAGATAAGAGATATAAAACTTCAATATTCGCGTCTGTATTTCATTTTATGTTTATTCAGTATCCAATGTCCGGTTGTTTGTTGGATGCGAAAGCTCTTTGAAATGAAAATATAAGCACATGTTTGATTTATTGCATTCTATTGTATTTGTAATAGTGGGAAGTAACTATTAATAAACTAATACCGGACACCGTAGTCGTGCACGCCACGGTTGTAGGTTCGATCACGTGTCGGGGGAATTCATTTATTATTTTCATTTTCTTCGCTTTGGTAACTAGAAAAAGCGCGGCGTTGAGGTTCGGCAACGTAGTGTCTTAACATTAGGGTCCATCGCATCGTCCGTCAGCTATAAAGTCATTGCATTGCTCCGGACGCGAACGGAAAGTGGAGAATGGACAGTTTCGGCACTAGGTCCTTTTTACCTACCTTAGATACCTTACACCCTATCCACGGTAACGTCTAACTTGTGTAGTGAAGCTGAAAATAATATAATATAAAAATAAGTGGAATATTGGAAATGATGTCACATTTCACTGTCCACTTGGTCCCGAGCCATGCTTGTTGCGTTCCAACTATAATACATTTTGGTATTTATGTATTTTGAACGAGAATACGTTGTCGGCGGACGATCTGTACGGGCGACCAGCTAAGTAGGTCAGCTAAATTTCACAGGATAACCTTACATCAATAACTTTATCTATATTTTATCTATCTTTATCTATAATTTGCTTTTCTGTATATAATTTACAGGAATCCCACCGTACATAGGTGGGATTATATATGTATTAGATATATTGTTTTTCTTTGCTTCACGCGGTATCCCGCTCATAGCAGAGTCGGCAGAGTAAAAATTTGGCAATACGTGGAGAGTGTAACGTTATACCCTGCTGAAAAGTTGACGCCGTCGTCTATTGTTAGGGGAGCCTCTCCTACAAAGTCGATGGAAAAATTTACTTCACTTCGTAATTGAGATTACAGATATCTACCACCAAATATTTACCTTCGCGGCACAGCGTCTGGCTAGTTACGAGTATTGTGGACTCGATTCCCACTCGGAAGAATTAATATTTTCATTTGAGTCGAGTTCCTCCATACAACGTCTCGAATATTTGGCCGAAAGCGTGGAATGGAGCATCTTAACAGCTTAATATTAAGTCTACGCTGGATAAGCGGGATACAGCGTGGAAAAAAACCCACAAAATCTATATAGCTGTAGACACAAGCAACTCCCGCGTCAGCATCCGTATTCCGTATCATTTCCGAGATTACTCTCACAGACATGCCTATATTCGCTAGGGATTAAGTTATCGATTCTATCACACAGGGAGGTATCGTAGCACAGATTTATGTAGATAATCTAGGTTCTGGTGGAATATATGATAAATCGGAGAACGGGATTTACGATCCTATGAATTCGTTATACGGCGGCGCGACGGTTTGACAGACAATCGGCTTTTTTATTATATATACTTAGATTTTACTTCGCTTGTATGGTTTTAGTTTAAGATTAGACTTCAAAAAGGAGGTCCTCAATTGAGAACGAATAATTAATTCTTTTGGTATAGTTTTTTTGTATATACATGATATTCCAGTCGATGTAGTTAGGATATTTTTTTAAAAGAGGATTTTACATAGTAGTTCGGTCTACCGAAGTAATACCAAGTTAATATAAAAAAATAGCGAAAAAAGTTACTTAACACTGAATTCTCTCAGTAACCTATATCTCAAAGTAATCTTTACTATGAAGTACTATTAAGTATGAATTTCACAGAGTGAGTGAACAACACTCAATGGGCAGACTACTAACACGCCTACTGTCGACGGTGGTTATCGTAGTAGTGATGTATGTATGTATGAATGAATGACTGTATGTAATAACCAAATGTATGAAGCATGAGCTTATATTTAATATGTAATGATTAACATGTTAAATTCCAGATGAAGTGGACGTGATCGGCTACACGTCGAACCAGAGCGACAGCGAGTCGCTGGTGTCGGGGCACAGCGGCGACAGCGGCGTGGTGGCGCGCCGGCGTCGCCGCAAGCACCGCGCCTCGCGGTACACTAGGGTGTAGGTGAGATGAGTTTATTTTATACTATTATTGTTATGTAACTAGATAGTATAGAAAAATATTTGGGATCCTTTGAAAGGAAATATTATATCACTAGGTTCTCTCAGCCTCTCCTTCAATAGAAATGTTGTTGTATTGATTAAAATATGATTAAAAATAGCTGATTATTTAAATGGTATATGTTATTTATATTTTTCTCCAGTCCTATTGGATACATGATCCAACCGTGACGAGACTACTCTGCAGACTGCAGCTACAGTTTATTAGAGCCGATAAAAAATGTAAATGGCTCGACTTGAACTGGACCTGGAATAAAAGATTTACAACATTTATGGAAAAACACATCGTTTCATTCTTTTATTTTTGGGTATTTAAAATAAATAGTCAAAATTATTATCAAGACTACATCTTCTGACAGTTCTGTATATAACTACCTAATTAATTTGTAATAAAAATATTCCTTACCGAATTTAATTAACACATAGATATTTATTTGCAGGTAAGCGATGCGCGGCGCGAGCGCAAGGCGCAGTTACTTCTTATAAAAACAAACGTAGGACATTTTGTTGGTACATATATTTGAGGCGAATGTTGTTCGTGACTAAGTGGGGAGTGTCTTCTGATACAAAAATACATTGATATATAAATAAATAATTAAATAAACCACCACCAACCGACCCCCACTGCCCTGACAGTGGTCTGGACATGTCTGGACATGTCCTAGACAGGTCTGGATACGTTTGGACATGTCTGAATATGTCTGGACATGCCTGTATATGATTTGTCTCAAGTGACCAGTTGTGAGATGCGCCCGCGCCGATTATCATACACACCTAGTACAAAATTGCCAAAAAAATGTTTATTTTTCTCCTCTTCTTTTCAAAATCGTTCGGACTCGCTTTCATCACAATGGGGCCAGCATTGTATTATCACGCCCCATATCACACATTTTTTTAAATCGTCTATTTATAAATTTCACGTTTACGTTCTTTAGTACTTATTGTTATTTCCACGTTGTATAGATATCGATTTTATATTTTGTATATAAAATATATTATATTTTTTTCGTGTATAAATTAATTGAATAGATTTATATTTGCGTTTTGTGAAATTATGTTATTTTTATTTTTTGGGTTCTTCAATAGCGGCCCACCAGATAATACTTATTGTTCTAACAATTGATTGATGAAGGTACTCAAGCGATTCTCGGATTTATTTCGTCGTTGATCGTTCTCTGTACTCATCTTTCTTCATACGAAATGCTGTCTCTTACAAATTTGTTGATCTTGAATTATGGTTACCTTCGTCAAAATATTAATATATATATATAATATTAATATATTTTAAAATCGTTTTAAGCATAGTATGACCATATTTTAATTTATTATATTCCATTAAATGTTCGGTTATGAGGTTATTTTGAATGGCAACATTTTTTCTAGAGAAAGCAAATCGTATGAGCATCGCGGACTTACATCGTATTGTTAAGTATTAATATTGAATGTTTTATGATCTCACTTCATTGTCACATACCTCTGCGAGTAATATGTCGTTTTGTAATTATTTTTTAAATATTTTTGTTCTACGTTGACTAAAATGTTTGATTTTAATGATATATAATATCTTAATACCATCAAAATCCGTCCAGGGTAACTTAAGTTTGAACATCGATTGAAAAAATTAAAGTACAAAATTTTTTGTTATCTGTCCAACAATAGCAGACAAAAAATGATAACAATTTGACACAATTACTCGCATAGTTTATTATCTATGTGTTACACATACCAAAAATAATATTATATTGAAAGGAAAACTGGACAATACAATGTCGATATTAACTCTGGAATATCTAGAAGAATCAATATATTTTTGTTATGACTATTCTATCTTGTAATAAATTGTTAATTCATTTTACTGAGTGACTGGTTTCATTGTTTTTTTTTTTAATTCGGTGGGTTCTCTTTTCATATACTTCTTCCCACGGAATGTACATTTTTTAATATTGTAAATTTATTTAGGTATGGATGTTATAATAAGTATAGTTATTAAAGTATGATTATTGAAATGACAGTCTGATCTCTTAAGATAATATGTTATCTGTGGCGGCTGAGCCGCGTGTGTCCGTCGGGCGCTTTCGCAAAAAAAAACTTGTCACGTTTGAAATTCGCGCCAAAACTTCTAATTCGACAGTTAATTGCCATGTTTGTTTGTATAATATAGTTTAATTGGTTGAAATTTTATATTTATTAATGTTTTTAATTCAGTACGAAATTGTTATTGTCAACGAGTAAGTCTAGTCGAATTAAAAATTGATATATTTATTTAGATTCTTATTAATTCGATGTTCGTTTCGGCGCGAGTTTCCTGCGGCCTCGTGCCCGATGTCCTGCAGCTACGAGCTGCGGCTTCGAGAACTCATCAAGGAATAATTAAACACTCGATAGCCGTAGCGCGGCTGTCACGTCCTGCCTCCTGTCTTTAAAGAATTATATCACAAAGTATATTTATTAGACCGTGCTCTTGCTCTGTCCACTTTGTATGACGTACCAGTGTTTGCTTCGCGCCGTCGACACCCTCGCGTGTAAGGTAAGCGGCGACGGGACGCTTAAAGAGTACAAATTCAGTATAAGCCCTACTTGAGTGTTAATTGTAACATTAATTTTAATCACAAAGCAGGGAGAAGGTGCCGTCTGAATTGACGTTGGACGAGTGTGCGCGGGCGATAGTCGCCTCTGCAGTCTGCCTTCGATGTTGTCTCTTCCTTAACGAAATTATCTATCCTATTGCTACAGTGAGTTTGTTTTGCGTATCTTCTCAAGTTCTCGTTAGCGACGCCCAGCGTCTGTACTCTGTACTCCACTGTAACGATAGGATATGCGTCGCTAGTACGCGCGTATCTCATTAGATAAGAAGTGTTATTAGAAACAAATTGCAATGAACCCCGCCCGCGGCCTCGCCCTCGCCCTTTGTCGCTGTAAAGTTGTTAGTCCGGCATTGTAAAAATATCACCGATTTGTAAATATTTCGAGACAAAATTTTTATACAAATTATTTCATAGATATATACTCGGACCAAGCAGAGGTAGAGGCGGCGGGCGGGTTGCGTTAGCGAGCTCTAGTTACTTTATTAAAAGAAGATTCTAGAAAGAAAAACGAAACACAGAAAAAATGAAAATCAAAGTTATCTCTCACCCTTTTAATGTGAATGGGTGTTATTTTATTCTTTTTCTTTACTCTAGAACATAATAAAAGTGACCAGAGCTCGGTAATTTCTTATATATGTTGTTATAAACGCAGTTGTGTCTGATCGTAGAGGCAAAACATTAGGTAGTCTGACTACTGCTGGTTCTGGTGACTTGGCAGCATTATCTATGTATTTGACGAAAAAGCACATACAATTTACTATATGTAAAAAGTTATAGAATTAATTTAATAAAATTATAAATAAATATTTTTTTTGTATTATTTTTATCACCTTTTATGAGAACACATAAAAAAACGACTAAGATTTTTCGACTGAAGAGTTTTATGATGACAATCGTATTTTTCGATTATTATATTTTTATGATAAATTAACCAAAAAAAAAAACATTTATAATTATTTTGGCGAACAATAAGTCCTATTCCCTGTCATCAATTTTGTAATTTAACAAAACTTGACATTTCTTTAAACCTTCTTTTAAAAAAAAATTATACAAATCTTCAGTTATTCTTTTAGTTATTTTTGTTGACAGTTTAAGCTATTCATGACGTCATATTCATACATTTTGTTTATCTATGGCCTAAATATTTATAACATTTTTGTCACCAGATTGAAGTTACTTCTAAATGGAACGGAATACGGTCAACAGGTGAATGATATACAAATAAACTTAATAATGAGATGAGTAAACAAAAATTCTTATATTTTTCTAAATATTTACAATTTTCTTTCTGAAAACCTTTTTCGTAGTACATTAAGAACAATTTTTTTACTTTTACTCAGTACATTAAGAACAATTATTAAATTAAAAAACAATATTTAGTTAATATTTTATTTCTATACATTCGATACAATAAAAACATCGACCAGCGATGGACAAGTCACAAATATAACAAAACAATTAGCGTTAAATCAATATTTTGATTTAACTTTTGAAGTAAATAAAGTCAAATATTAAAGTCAGAAAAGTGTACTATAAAGAGCCTTTTTAAGATTTTCCAAAATATGATCTTACTTAAAGAAATCCTGTAAAAAAAACATTACAAAAGTAAAGTTAAATTAGTTTGTTTTTGCGTTTATCAGATATTGATTTCAAAAATGCTTGGTAGAATGAAAAACGATGTTGATGACTCAGTAGTAACAAGTAATTTGGAATTAAATATAAACTTTTGCGACTTTAATATTTACTTCTTTATAAAACGTCAAAATGGCACCAACCACAGACTGTACACATACAATTATGACAAATTCAACAAAAAAAAAGAGTTTACACCTAACTTCGATCATCCATTTTAAGATATAACCTAGAAATATTTGTGCTTTTTATTATCTTACTACAATACCTACACAATTTTATCTATATTGAGTATTTAAATTACACTAAAATAACATTTTATATAACAGAAACACGTAATATTTATTTATTTATTTTATCATTTTGCGTCAGTGTACGCTGTTAAGCTCGCGTGATCACCCTAAGGGTCGTCTGGTCTTTTATTCATAATAAGAATACATATTATATAATTATTATATACAAAAAATACAATAAAATTACTAATCTTTGGCAAAACTTTCATTTGGAAGCTTTGGTATTTAAAAATTGGTAACAATTATTTAAAAAAAAATAAAAGAATTTAAAAAATGTTAATGAAGTTAAATGTGAATTACTTATAAAATAATTATATTTACTATAATAATTAACTAATTATAAGTGATAATAAACATTTATTTGGATTTAAGCAAACTTAACCCGTGATTGTGTAAAAATGCTGAAATACATTTTTTAAGAAATATTAAGTAATCTGCCATGTTAGACTGCATCACTGAATGTATATAAAAAAATGGTAACCATAAGTACTCATTTAAGGGTTAAGCAAGGTATACATATTTAAAACAATTATAATGTATGTAAAGAAGTCAGTAAGTACTAAATCAATAATCAAAAAATAGAAAGATATTTATTTTTACTTTTAAATGTCAATTAAATAATTTTATTAAAATTAAATGATTAAAATCGACACATATACCAATTCATTAAGCACTTGGTAACTCACAATGAACACAATTTTACAATATCTATAAAATATTTAACTGAATTATTAGTTTTTCGTAATATTTTAATTTATTTGGAAGAGAGATAGTAATTTCAAACAAATGTAATAAATAAACTTCTAAAAAAAGGTACAAAATATACACACAAATCAACTATAAAGCTATTTGTTTTATTATTATATTTATATGTTAATGTTACCATATGTTTTATTTAATAGAAAATATAAGAAAACAAATTACTCGATTCAAGTCGGAATAATAATATACATTTTATTTTAAAAATTAAAAGATAAAATATAACCAAATAATCCGTATTTTTTTCAAACAAATACAACAATACACCGAACCTACACTATCTACATTAGGAATTAATACTAGGATGAGCATATAGGAATGTGTTTTAATTTAAATACACTAGACCTTTGGCTTTTAAAGCTGCTAATTTTGTATGTTGGTTCAATTTTTTTATTAGGAATAGTAAGAATTATTTTTAGATAATGCAGACAATAAAACTGCAAAAAAGTAAGCCAACAATTTTTTTTCATTGTGCTTTTA
>FAPP01024880.1:0-16454 GCA_001485965.1 Heliconius ismenius | reverse complement strand
TCCTTCCTAGTTTTGTATCTTATTATGATTTTAACATAAATATAAGAAGACACCCCTTCAAATTTAGACTCGTTATTCGTAATTTATATAGTGAAAAATTGTAAATCTGCGTTACAGCAACAACAGTTGTATGCGGAAGTAGATGATTTACCACCAGTAGAAGAACTCGAGAATGACCGACAACAACGAGTATACAGAGGTCAGCCTTCCACGATTGGGCAAGTTCAGAAGGACAGAGATGGATACGGATCCCAGTCCATAAGTTCTGGAAGAACACTGAATTCAAATATTATACCTTCCTCGATCAACCAGAATAGTAAAATTGGGTCATTCTCATTTGGAACTCAAGTTGACGACAGGAGAACAGCCACTGTAACACCAGCGCCTCAAACTTATAGGTAAATTGAAACTAATGAAACTATAATACTTAATATTCAATTTAAAAATGTTACATTACTTTAATGACCGTGTGATTTCAGAATAGATAGACATGACGATACTGACCCCTCTAACAGACTTAAAGACTTTTCGACTGATACACACGAAGTTAATGACATACAAAATAACATTCTTAAAAGGAAAAAAAGAAACATTGAAGAGCCTATTTCAAATATATCTAAAGTTCCAGATGACATATCTAAAAGAAATGATTATGATGAAGTAATGGAATATATAGAGTATGAAGATGAAGTGCCAAATGGTAGCCAAAGTGATGAAGAGATATTGGAGGAATCTGAAAGAGGAAAAAGACAAATTAGATTTTATGTAAAAAACGATTTTAAAACACCTCAAAAGAATAGAGTACATACTAAACCTGTTAAAGTAATAAATTTACAACAGTATAATTATAATCCAAATATTCAGATTCAAAGACAACCAAGTTACACCGGGCAAAGTCAAAAACCTTATGTTAACCAATTTTCTCCCCCTAAAACATTTTCAACATTTCAAATTGAAAACTTTCAACCTTTGAGGCCATTTAAAGCAAGTATACCAGATTTTTCCCATCAAAAAATCATACAAATGAGTGGGGCTTCTCAAATAATCACAAAAAGTCCTCCTATATCTTTGTTAAATAATAATGAAAATCCATTTTCTGCATTAGCAGGCGGCTTTTACAACAACGTGAAAGGAAACAATAATGGTTTGCAAGTACAATTTGTTTCTACTACGAAGCAGCCTAATATAGTTTCATTCCCTGATTCCTTTCAAATTTCAAGTGCGATTGTCACTGAAAAGCCAGTATTGGCGACATCATCATCAGCAAATAATAATCCAGAAAATAAGCCTAGCCCTAAACAAGTTGCTAAAACACCTGGCAAGCAGATTATACCCGAATATGACGAAGAAGAAGACGATGAAACGTCATCAGAAGAAATTGAAAATTCATCAGAAGAAGAGAACAAGCATCCAAGTTATAATTTTCAAGTAGATGATTCAGAACTTCCATATGATTACACTCATCCCAGCAATAAATTTGCTAACATAGAAAATCCTTTTGCTAGTCCAAATTTTAGTTTTGATGACTTTTTAGCTAAATTACAAAAAGATCACAATTCAGCGGTAGGTGTTACGCAAAAACCTAAATTAAAAAATAAGTCACCATCCAAAATACCAAATAATACACAAGTAGAGGAGACAACGGCATCTTATAAAGACAGCGGACTACATTCCACAAGCTACAATGGTATAAGTACACCAAAGCCATTTACAATGCCACAAGAACTAAGTAGTACTCGCAATCAATTTCAAAGCCGACCTCAACCGCAACAAGGGAAACAGCAGTTTCAACAAATACGGCTACAAAATTATCAATCTCAACAGAGTCATGGTGTGTCAGCACAAAAAGATGCCAGGATTCCATTAGAAACTTTATTACCGAAACTTAAACCACCTAATTTTAAAGATGACAGACAACTTCCTATAACTTACAAGTTCAATCAACCTAATGACAGTTTTAACTCTAGGCAACCTTCTCAGCATCCTCAAACACCTAAACCATATTCAGTAACAACCGGTACAGGTCCACCAATTTACCATTCAACAATAAGAAACAATAAAATAAATAGTCAATATTTAAACTTATTGTCTAGTAATAAACCTTACATATCTTCTACTGTACAGCCGCTTAATGCATTTATTTCATCTTTTATGCATTCCACGCAAAAACCAGTGTCAACTATAGCTAATGAGCAGCTTTTTGCTCTACAAAATTTCTGGAATAATCCTTTCCTTGATTTCTCGGTTACAACTCCGTCAATGTATAAGCAAAGTACAGTTACAGAAGTTCCAAAACAGTCATCCACGTCTCCTATTCCTAAACGTAAACCCATACCAAAGCCTTCGCCAGAAATGAGCGACTATTATTATGATGAAGATGATGATCAATATTATTATGAACCTGTTGTTAAACCTAAATATATGCCCAGTTCTGAAATTAGACCTCAAAGACCACCTATGGCTCAGAATTACCAAGAATATGAAGATACATATGATGAAAGTCATTCGTCACATACAAAATCTCATCAACCAACAGAAAAACCTGATAAATATAATGCTTATAGACAGGACAGCGCAACGAAAAATCACAATGACGTGTCTGTAGTCACTAAGGCACCTTATAAACAACAAAATAAAAATATGCCTGGAAAAATACCAGTGCCAGTAATGGTTGACTTTGGTAGTCCTAACTCTATATTTTTGCACCCAGAAATTTCTAGCTATCGGGTTATTCATAATAATCGTCGAAATAGAACCGTTCATATTCGTAAACCAATGCGTGTAGAAAATAATCCTAACACGTTAAGACCTCCTAAATATCTCAATCAAACAACTTTGCGTCCATACACCGTCAGGCACAGATTAGCAAGGCCGACAGAAAAAGGAATAATGCTTGATGATGAAGAGAATAAGCAGAATAGAGGCACAATTCGTCATCAAAACATCGTCGCTCAATTAAAACACAGTACGCCTCATGACAACTCTAAACAGGAGACTCGTATAACAAAGACTAAACATGACGATAGGACTAACAGGTAAACAATTTTGTGCACTGCAGCCGCAATCCTCTTGTCTTTTAACATGAAGTATATTTTAATATTGCACAATGTATAATGCTTTTAATACAAGATATTAGTTCTTTATAAGATGTATATAATAAAATATCTTTATTAATTATTTTTTTTCTTTGACTAAGCTAGCACTATGACTTTACTAACATTTCTGACATGGACTCAGCCGGACTGTAAATATGACTGATTTCTTTTATTCCTATGTACATTTAAATAACTTTCTTGTAAAACTCAGATATATATAAGAGCCACTAAAACTTGTAATGAGTGCATTAGTTTTAAACACTCTAATCTACACGTGCTTATTATTTGAATGCATTTTTCAGTTTGGAACCGACTGAGAGCATTACTCCGTCTTCATATTCCGCGAGCCCCCGGCCGAAGATGCTGTACAATGGCTCTCAAGCCTACAGTCCCGACCAATACGATCCTTATTACGCCGTTTACGATGAAGATGGAGAATTGTACAAGGATACAGGTGAGAAGAACGCTATTCAATATCTCAATTATTATCGGTCATGCGGACAAACTTGTAAAATTATGATACTATATGTAAAACCATTTATTTAGAGAAATATAAATTATAATTCAATCAACAATAATTATGGCAAAAATTGTAAGAGTAAATATAGATTATATTGTTGTATGTACCTGATTCTGTACTTTTTAGTTACTATAAGGGAAAGTCAGACATTGTTGGAAATGTTAATATTTTAAAAGACATTTAATTTAAAACCAAAGTAACTTTTTTAATATAATTAACATGCATGAATGTACATTGACAATAGTAAATTAAGTAGATAAATTTTATTTCTGTGATTGTAAGTGCATTTTGGGAAATTCCTAGTTTTAGAAATGGTATGTATATTATGTATATTATAAGTAATTCTTAATATGTAACATTGATTATCATTGTAAATATTGTATTGATTGAATTATTATAAGGATTTTAAAAGAAATACTTATAACCCAAATTGTAAATAAGTTAACCAATTATTATGACAAAATATAATATATTATTATATTTTTTTTCTAACTTAAAATCCTAGTATCAGTCCTTTACGTAAACCATAAAAAATCAATTATGCCACCAGTGTATGTGCTAAATACAAAATATATTTGTGATAATTTTGAAATGACAGATTTTTCAATTAGATTTATATCACTTTTAATTGTAA
The DNA here is from genome assembly GCA_001485965.1 of Heliconius ismenius. NCBI lineage: Eukaryota > Metazoa > Arthropoda > Insecta > Lepidoptera > Nymphalidae > Heliconius > Heliconius ismenius. The sequence continues at coordinate 12,205 of FAPP01024880.1, read as the reverse complement.
TAATTTAGTGGAAACAGATAAAAATATTTATAAATAGGTAATTTATGCAAAGCTATAGGATTTTATTATCAAAATATATTGATATAAAATAAGTATGATGTGTGATTTATAAAATAATATTAAATAAACAGTGGTGGTTTTTACTGCATAATCATATTGGACCCTTAATATCTCTAAATTTCACAAGTTACAAAAAACCAACATTAGATTAATAAAGGAATAATTATTACTCTAATAAAGTTACATAATATCGATTTAATAACACATTATTGATTTCGATCACATATTTTTAAATGTAGAGAAATATTGCAAAATAATAATAACACTGTACATACATGAACACCTTACAATAACAAAAATAAGTAGAATATTTTTATAATATTACACTAATGCCGAAATTACAAACGGCGTTTAACCACTAACGGGAGTATGGTACCGGTGTTGGCAGACTATGTGCAGCAATATAACACGGCCTCGCTTCGACCGGCAGTCCAGCAGACGTACCGCGGCACTCCTCCTCCAGCCCGCCGCCCCGTTGAGACATACACACCCAGGCCCTCTCTGGATGACTACGATGATACTCTCATTCAAGGACAGGTACGGTTAATAATTGTATTGGACATACATATATTGTCATTGTTATAAATAAGTACTTATTTTTAGTGTTTCTGCTCTGGTAAGAGAGTGCGTCATTCACTTTTGCCATTTAACATGTATCGAATTCGGATTTAAAGTGTAGATTGAAGTGTCCTAACACTAGGTTCTCTCTACACTACTATATATGGGATATAACGTGATGCTAAAAACATAAATAAATAACTATAGTTCCCGAGTTTGGTGACATTTTTATCATTTATAATCGCGTCCTTAGTGAATTCTTAATATTATGTTACAGATAAGCAACCAAAATCAATATCAAACACCAATTCGTCAGCCATCCAGGTAATACGTTAATTTATGCAAAGCCAAATCACAATTTAACGCTTTTAAATAAATAAATATAAGTTTAAAATAAAAATAATAATAAAAATAATCCAGGGGCGAAGGTAACGAATTGGGCTATGATCATGTTCCAAGCAGCGTGAGGACGACTGTTTACGAAGCCACTTCCCTTCGCACATCTCCTCCTACAACTAGCACAAGCACGACCACTACCACCACTACTACTACTACCACTACCACTACCACACGACGTCCGACAACTGCACCTTACACCGAAGCTATGTCCCCGTCACGACCAACCTTAAGGTACTACAAAAGAATGATTATAACATCATACGCCATTTTTATTATCATTTCATCAAGGCTTAAATCATAAATAAATAATCATCTTCATTTTGATATGTTCCACATACCCATAGTTTATATATCATTCATAATTACCATATATCAACCTTCAGACTGATTGACTAATTTTGGTTTGGAACTAATTTCATCGGTTTAAAGGTTGTTTGGACATATCTTTAAAATAATTTTTGTAAGTAAATTAATACTATACGAGACTGAAGACGAAATCTTACTTATTAGGCCTTATGATGTCGTATTAATTTAATGGAACCTTTTGTAGTATCTTGTTTTTAATATGTTTAATACCTTCTATAAAATAAAAGTTAGAGTACTTTTCAGTACTTCTAATAAGAATTCATTACTATTTAATTAATATATTTATTCGAGAGCTGAATTTAGAATCATATTTCATTTTATATTCGACAGATCATCAACCGATGAAAATCATATTCGCGATCCCGATCCCTTAGAAAACCAAAAGTCTTTTGATAAGTCCACTTCATTAACTCCTACTATACCACCCGTCATAAATTTCTCATCCCTCGCTAAGCCCTTTGAAAAGACAGATAACTCCTATAGACTAAGTTTACCGTCGACAGAAAATTTACCGACTCGTGTACTGCCTTCTCGTGTGACTAACAAGAAAGCTTACATTCCACTAAATACTGTTCAAATTATTCCCACAGAGAGTAATAAAAAAATGTTTTCTTTAACGACTGGTTTTTCAATACGTAGAAATGGTAACAATACAAAAAGTCCTTATACGTTAACTCTTATTTCAAAACCTCTTGAAAGTTTTTCAAAGTCAAGAACAAATATTCGCATTAACAATAGTACTAAAAAGCACCATATTCAAAGAATACAATATGATGCAAATAGTACTATACATTTACCTGAAATGAAACATACTACTGAATTTATTGCTAGTAAAGTTGATGAGCCATCTGCTTCCAGTGATAACAATTTTAGATCGGAATTAATAGAAGACGAGGATGTTTCTATTTATTTAAGACCACCGATAGAAACGTCTACTGTAAAGTCAAGAACTCGGTCAAGTACCATAGCGACTACCACTGATAGTACAAAATATTATCTCAAAACTGTTTTGAAACGTCCATTGCCCCTCAACATTGATAGTGGCTACTCTACAGAAAACATTGCTGAAAATGTAGAGCCTATTGAAATAAATAACCCAAATAAGGATCATGATGAAACAGATTTATCAAATATTGAAAATTCTGATAATTGGAAAGAGCTAGACTATAATGATAAGTTTAACGAGCCCATTATATCTTCTTATAAAAGCTTAGATACTCTTAGTAATAATGAAAAAGATACTTTAACTAATTACGGTCAAGATTTGGGGGCAACATCTGCTACAGTTTCTTCCACGTCTACTACTAGTTTTTCTTCGACTACACCATTACGGAATACTATAGGTTCTACAAAACCAACAGCTAGAAAACCTTCTTATTACCTATATCACGTAGAAGATGCTATAGCAGATCAAACTACAGAGATATTCAACAATAAAGTACAAAATGTAATTAAATCTTTTATTAATAATTTATCAACATCTTCCGTATCTAACTTTGCAGAACATACTTCATCTTCTATTTCCCCTGATTTAGACGAAAAAGTAGTAAATATAGGGTTTCTTAAGAAGAAACAATATTTTACTTCAGAAAAACCTCTACGTAGTAATATTAAGCATGTGAAAATTATAACAGATCCTAGTATCATTCGGTTTGTTACTCCGACAGTAGAGACTATGTCATTCATAGGACCGAATTACAATAATAAAAATGTATTTTCAACTTCAATCAAGCCAACTTCATCTTTTATAACAGAATTACCCCATTTACTTTCTAAAACCGAAACAGAATTGTCAGAAAGTGTATCTAAATTTGATGACACATCTTCAAAAGACATTGCTAAATCGAAATTTAGTTCAATATTAAAAGGTAAGTCGGATATCGAAAAATCTCGTTTATATCAAAAAATGACTAAAGATATACCTAATGTTAGCGAAATTATTGAGTTCAATAAACCTGATTATAAAATTGACACTACATCGTACAAGTCAGAGGACGCGATGACAACGACAGAAACTGATTACCAGCGACAAATAAATGACTATATAAGCGAAATTGTCTCGACAACTAGTACGACTAAATCGACAACTTTGAAAACTGAAATTGAAACTAAGCCAACCACTAAAAGTTTATCCTTTCCAACTCGCGCTTCTCGTATCAACCCCGCCATAAAATTAGCTGCGACAAAAATGGGAGGTGGGCGCAGGAGTTACCAATCGTCGTCCAATTGTTCATCAGACAACAGTCTGCAAGTGAATGCGAAATGCAACGAAATCAAATACCAGAGGTACTCGCCGGCCAGTAGTCTTAGCACCCTAATGTCTCATATCTATTAATGGACGGTGGAGGCTTCATGCTCCTTATTTTCCGCATCGCGATATAACAGGCATGATAATATCTTTTAAAAAACATTGATAATGGCACCCATTGCTATCTAAATCTATCGCTTATCATTCTTTTCTACATAGGCATATTATTGGGGGACTTCCAGTCGGTTGAGTTGTCCTGAATTGTTAACTCCTGACGCGACCATTTTCATTTCCTGCACATTTTTTTCGATGCTATTTTGAATTATATAAATAAAATGAAAGATTTACTAATTTATTTATTTTATAAAAAGTTAAGTATATGACCAACTTTTTTAAAGGTTTGCACACAGTGTAATTTTTCTTAAATTATGCACCTTTAGTTTGTCTAAGTATATACATATATCTCGTTATACTTATGCATGACGATGTTTATCATTTTTTTTTATAAATTTGCTTCAATTAACTTATTACAGTTATAAAAATTAAGTTGAACACTTAATTTTGTGTTAATATAACGCTAAAATATTTAAATTGAATATAATAAAACAATTAATAAATCATTTAATTATTGCTTTCATCTAAAATCACGCATACTAATGAGTAATTTATAGTGAACTATTTTTCTACAAATGTTTCATTGCAGGCCATCGATTACAAGAGGACGTGGTTCAGCTCACTATTCCACTTCGGGTGCATCGGGGTCTTCACAACAGACTCCTAATAGAGGAACACCTCCAACGTTAGATTCATGTCAAATTATTCGCTTTTTGTAGAAAAAATATTGCTTGTCAATTTATGTTTTGTTTTGATCAAACAAACTTATACGTATTATTTTTTTGAAGATATAGTTGTGATGAAGATAGTAATGAGATGTATGTTTTTATTTATAGTCGCAGCCGTCCTACGTTAAAGCCATCTACAGCAATTGTATCGAAAGTATCTGAGGTGGATATCTATACAAATCCTCCTAATCGACCAGCACCTGTCTATCCCCAACCGACTCCCGACAAGACAGCAGCTAAATGTAGGAAAGACGTTTGCCTATTGCCCGACTGTTTCTGTGGCGGAAAAGACATTCCAGGTACGTTTTCCCTATACAAACACTCTTATTATCAAGCGTAATTTATAATAATTCTGGACTTTCTATTGTTTTCCATAGCCTGATATTATATAAAACTAAACTACGTGTATATCTTAGGAAATTTACGCGCCAACGAAGTACCGCAAATTGTACTTATTACATTCGACGATGCAGTAAATGATTTAAATAAAATTTACTACGAAGAAATTTTTGAGAAAGGACGTGTCAACCCAAATGGTTGTCCTATTACGGGAACTTTTTATGTTTCCCACGAATGGACTGATTATAGCCAAGTGCAAAATTTATATGCAGATGGCCACGAATTTGCCTCACATACTATATCGTAAGTGACTTAAATAGAAGACTTCACTGCTGAATCTGATACTTTCTTTCTATAGAGGTCTTGTTATGTTACACAGGAATATATTATAAATTTTTTTGGGTCTAATATTCAAAAACAAGCCTAATTGGAGGGTAAACTTTGATTATTCGACTCATGTTTATAACTAACAGTTTCTTGGCCATCTATTTACGCATATATGTATGTATATACAGAAACTTATATACATGATTACTGTTATTATATAAATTATTACTATTTACTAAGCTGTTATCAAGTTTATAATATTTTATTAATTTGGTTTTCTTTCTTTTCTTCCTTCCTATCTACCTTTAACTTTAACCATATACTTACCTCTACTCTATCCTTTCCTGGCACATATCTAATTTGCCCAAATACATGCACAACCTATATCCCGCAACAAACAGGCGAACTACCAATGGATAACATCCCGCAAATTGTACTGCTGACATTTGATGATTCAGTAAACGATTTAAATAAGGGACTTTACTCCGATTTATTCGAGAAAGGTCGTGTCAACCCCAATGGTTGCCCAATATCGGCCACATTCTATGTCTCTCATGAGTGGACCGACTACAGTCAAGTCCAAAATCTTTATTCAGCTGGACATGAGATGGCTTCACATACTGTGTCGTAAGTTAATGGAAATTATTCGCACTGATAACAAATTACACATTGCACAAATCTTAAATTTAAATAAAAGAACAGTTTACACATTTTTGCACTACATTGAAAATTACTTATGAGTACATAAATTCTTTCATTATTTACTTTAGTATATTTATTTCGATTTTATTCTTATTTAGTCTTAATATGATTTTGCTAATTTCTTTAACTCTGGGTTTGGTCTAAATCTGAAATTTCCATAACTTTAATTAAATTCTTTTCATATTTTTTCTTATCATAAAAATAGTTGCTTAAAATATTTTCTACATTTTAGTCATAGTTTTGGGGAGCAATTTTCTCAAAAGAAGTGGAACAGAGAAGTGGGTGGGCAAAGGGAAATTTTATCAGCATATGGTGGTGTAAAACTTGAAGATGTGAGAGGCATGAGAGCCCCCTTCTTGTCCGTTGGCGGTAACAAAATGTTTAAAATGTTGTACGATTCTAATTTCACTTATGATTCATCACTTCCCGTTTATGAAAACAAACCACCGAGTTGGCCGTACACTTTGGACTACAAATTATTCCATGACTGCATGATCCCGCCATGCCCAACTAAATCATATCCAGGTAAAAATAATTGTTTGTTTAGATTTTTATATCTATAATATTCTAGTCTATATTCTATATGATCGCACATATTTTTAAACAGAAATATCTGAATTTATATATTATTTTATTGTCGTCATACATATGGACATACTGTCTGTTCTCTGTTAGTTATTAAAAAAACATCGCATTTTATTACCTTGAAACATTCATGTGATTTAGATATACATACATACATGTTTAATTTGTGCATATTTTAAAGAATGTGAGCAATGTGCTCCAACACGTCGCCAGTGCTTGTATTTTATTTATTACAAAAATTTCAGGAGTTTGGGAAGTGCCTATGGTCATGTGGCAAGATTTGAACGGCGGTCGTTGCTCTATGGGAGATGCATGTGCCAACCCACCTGATTCGGACGGAGTCTACAAAATGATTTTGAAAAATTTCGACAGACATTATACTAGTAACAGGTATTTTTTATTTGATTTTATTAAAAAATATATTATTGTTTGTTGAATTGTAATTTGCGATATTTTTCAAATAAATATTATAATTTATAAAATAAGAACATCGTGGCCTGCGATTTAACGTCTCACTCTCAACACAATGGTTGTGGGCATTTTTCGGTCAAGAAATTAGTCATTTCATTTTTCTGCTTTGGTAAAATACAGCACGAAATTGAGTTGCGTTAGTCAATTTTCTAATTCACCCGAATTCGAGTGAAATTGAGTAAGGGTAAGGTATAAGTAGGGAACGAAATTTTTGACACTTGTGTTCACCCTGTCTACTCTGTGACGCGGGATAAAGCGTGAACCTAAAACTCCGTTTTATTTTATTACAGAGCACCATTCGGTCTATTCTACCACGCCGCGTGGTTCACTCAACCTCATCACAAAGAAGGGTTCATCAAGTTCTTAGACTTTATTAATCAGATGAACGATGTGTGGATCATTACAAACTGGCAAGCTATCCAATGGGTGAGAGACCCAACACCTATATCACGGTTGAACAACTTCCAACCATTCCAATGCAATTATCAGGTAATTTTATAGTATTACTATTTTTTATATTTCGATGAATTTGCGGGTTAGGTGTTAATGATTTATAGTGCACTGAGTCTCATATGTCAGCTGCAATGTATAAAATTTAAATAATTGAGAACATTACCAATTAAAAAATATATTTTCATTAACAATTACTAAAATACATATTTAATTTCTTTCAGGATCGACCTAAGAAGTGCAATAATCCAAAAGTATGTAACCTTTGGCACAAATCTGGAGTACGATACATGAGGACCTGTCAGCCTTGTCCTGAAATATACCCTTGGACCGGCAAAACTGGCATCAGATCGTCTCGTATTGATAACGATATCGAAGAATAATATATAAATATAAGTAGGTGTATACAAATTACTAGTGTCCGATCGAAGATCAACGCTCAACCTAATTGTGTTAATTTTTTAATTTATTGTTAGAATTAACCTCTGCATTACTTTGAATGCTGGATGCAAAATATTTTGTTCGTTGAAATTAATTTTCTATTTGAAAATTAAAAACTATTATTACTATTTAATTTACTATAACTATGAATAGGGATATGTACAAGTTTAATTTATCCGTGATATATAGTTAAATATTTGAGCTACAGTGTACTTATTTGAGAACTGCTTAGGGTTGTAATTTTAGTAAAGTCTAAATTTGGTCTTTTGAACTTTGTTTAAACTTCATTAATTTTATCGGTAGTAAAAATTGTAATACGCTTTGGTCGGACACTATCACATATCAAGATGATCCGTTAGGACGTGCTTTAAGCCAACGAGGCAAGGATCACTCTGCTAGTAAATTATTATCAATCACTGTTTTGTCATCAACTATGTAGTAAGTGCCATTTAGATTACATGGTCACCAAGCAAATGTTTCAATTGATTGTATCGTTTTTTTATTTTCTTTTTGCTTCATTTACATTAATATATGTAAATTTGTATTGTATTGTATTGGAAACTGTGATATTGTATGTTTTCAATCGTTTAGAAAGAAATACGAGTACATCTAAAATATCTACAAATATAATTTAAATGTTTCGTTCTGCGTCGCATAGAATGTCTGCTTTATATTTTCCTATTACGTGTTCGATTTTATTATTATTAAGTGTTCTGAAATACTCTTTTTGGAATGAAATAAATTTAGATATATCGATAGATAATACTTTTATACGAGTTCATAAAAATAGTTTTGTAATTTTTCATCCATTGGGTGTTAAATCGTCACCATTTTGAAAGAATTAATCATTTTCATATATAATGCAAGCCATATTAAAAATTAGAAAATATTTTTAATCTTGCCAGAGTTGTGGTTGATACTGCCTTTTTATACAATTGTAAATATAGTTAGTATCTATTTTTATTAAGTTAAACGTAAGTGTGTGTTGTAAGCGCTTAACTAAAATTTTAAGAAATTTTATATTTTTTTTTAGTTATATTATTTCTTTTGACTTTCAAAATGAATAATAAATATTAATTATTTGAAAACTATCCCATATCCCATATTGTTTCAATTAATATTATTGTTAGCGTCACGTAGACGTCTGTCTGCATCGCTTTATTGATGAAGCACATGTTTATGTGACTGCTAAATATTTTTAAAATGATGGGAAAAGCAACATAACTAATATATTTAAAATGTTTACTTGCAATAGTGGTATTTTTTTAAATGACTAAAGTTTTTTTTATTAATGGATTGTTTGTTACATACGTAATACAAAGAAATATACGAAATTTTGAATGTAGCGCTTGCAAAAGATCTATTTAACTATTGCAATAAGTTTAATTGTAAATATAGATTTAATATTTAAAATTGATAGTTCCATTTTTTATATGAATTGTAATATTTGATATACTATTATGTATTTTTGACTTAATCGTTCGTGTGACTAGAATTTTGAATTGGGACCCTTATTTTTCTTTTAAATGTTTAATTTCTTTTTGCATTCATTTTAGTAGATAAATATCGTATATGTAATGACGCAACCAGTGCGGCGTAATAAAATGATATAATAAGTTGTGATGTTTTATTTTATTATAGTCTCCAGTATATATAATTTCGTAATCATTTCTTATCAAATATTTTCTTTGTTTTCCTAATCAATTCCAGTAAAATATAAATGTTATTTTTGCCATACAGCAGAAGAAAAAATTGTTAAACTTTAACACAATAAAACAATTTTTAAAACATTTAAATAATAAAAAAATTGTTTTAGTTCAATGTTACCTAGAAAACGTTTTTTTTTTGTATTTATTTCATAATAAAAAAATTCGATTTCCTGAAAATGAAAAGCGTCATAAATTTTCAAGGTTTCATGCATATGTTATGCGTGACCGTGAAGCGATAGACTTCATAAAAAATAAAATTTCAATCATAACACCTGGATGACATTTAGGAAACCAAGGTTTACAAACGTCTATAAAAAGATAGGATTTGCTCGATTTCTACAACAATAGTCGAATAGCTGAGACGAGACGTTCAAAATGAAATTTAGAATACTAACTTTATTTACTTTAAATTTGATATGCGTTTTAATTTCTTGTAATGAAAAATACATTACTAAGTTTGGTTTGAATAATTTAGGTGAAAAATCAATTTCGCGTTATCATCAACTATTTTCTAAGACTTATAGAAAGTCCAAAAATTACCATAAGCATATTAAAGAAACGAAAATTCAAAAATTGTTTTCTATGAATACTATGAAAACTGTAACAACCAAGAGAAATGCTGATCCAGTATTTCACGGACACCCTAAGACAAGAGAGGAAAAGTGGCACGAAATGTTTTTAAGTCAGACTAAGACCTTCGATCAAAATCCTTCTCTTATTCAGTTGATCCACAATATAACATTGACGTATCTAAATGACTGTACTCCAGTCATTCTTTATGACGATAGAATCAAAGCACGTGAAGGATATCTTTTCAAAGATTTATTTAAAAGTTTCCCAGTGTCGTTTATACATGGCTATATAGATGATAAGGATATAATAAAACAGCCAAGGCTTCTTCAGCCGAGATATGAATGCTTCCACTTCATTGTTTTTCTAAGTGATGTCAAAAGCAGTGCTAAGGTCCTGGGTAAACAATCTAAGAGTAAAGTAGTAGTGGTCGCTAGATCTTCGCAATGGGCTGTTCAAGAGTTTTTAGCAGGGCCTTTATCCAGATATTTTATCAATTTAGTAGTGATTGGACAGAGTTTTAAGGATGATGATAACTCGGTAAGAGTCAGTGACATATATTTTGAAATGTTTTTTTTTTTAAATATCTAACAAAAAAGAGGTCGTCTGAGGCTGTCGTAGCACAGAGGCACAAGCATATGACTGTAAACTGGGTTTTGGATTTATTTTCTCGCGCGGCGCGGCGTTAAGTTCTACTACTATTCAACATGAAATGCTTCATTTCGGTGGAAAATGGTGAACAGATGTATTTTAATGGGAAAAAGAGTGTCTAAACACAAGTTTTCCGGTTTTCCTATGTCTAACTTGGTATGTGCGTGATAAATAAAAAAAATAATAATAAATAATAAACAGAAAATAAACACAACTCTAACCGAATTATTCGCATACTTGTATTATATATTGTTCTAGCCCGACTTTTGAACTCTTTGCAGTAGTCCGTGATCACAGGTACTCATTACTACGTTTAATCCGGTTAAAGAATTTCATATAAAATGTCTAAAGATTAAATTGTTGAAATAGATTAAAATATTTCCAGGAAGCTGCATATATCTTGTACACGCATATTTTATACACCGACGGCTTAGGTGCTAGTAAGCCAAAAGTACTATGTTCTTGGAGTCATGGGAAGTTTTCTCGACATGTCAATCTATTCCCTACAAAAATGACGAAAGGTTATGCAGGTCACAGATTTGTTGTAGCTGCCGCCAATCAGCCACCATTTACTTTTAGGAGGTACATTTTATATAAGTTTGAAACAAATAATAATTGAAAAAGTTTTCACTCGTGACGTTCTAAAGTTGAATACTTTAGTATTTTTTAATAATAAAAACATATATTTTCGTTGTTTTATAGAATTCACACAGATGCCGATGGTGGAAATCCTAAAGTCATCTGGGATGGACTTGAAATTAGAATTCTAAATTTATTGGCAGAAAGAAATAACTTTTCAGTAGAAATTATTGAGCCTCATAGCGGAGAATTAGGGTAACAATTATGTACTAGATTTTAGTCAGCTATTAAAAATATTTTACATTGTTTAATATATTAAAGAATAAAATTTAAACTAAATTTAGGCCAGGCGACGCAGTCACAAATGAAGTAGCCATGTCTAGAGCAGACATAGGTGTGTCAGGAATGTACGTAACAAGTGAAAGGACTAGTAATATAGATATGAGTTTTTCTCACTCCCAAGATTGTGCAGTATTTATTACGTTGACATCTACGGCATTACCCCGGTTAGTTAACTGTTTTATTTTATATTAATGGGGAATACTTGAGTCATATATTATAGTCGAAGTGGGAAACAGAGTGTCTAAACACTAGGCTTTCTCTGTGTATCATGCTATATGCAGGATACAGTTAAAGTTAAAATAAATATGTATATGAAGTAATATATTATTATTTGTTATTATATTTGAACTCTAATAGTTAAATTAGACCACCACGTCAAATATTATGATATTGGGTCGAAATTCTACTATTGGAAAAAAAAAATCGACGAATTGAGAACCTCCTTTTTTGAAAGTTGGTTAAAAATATTTGTATTTGTTATTTATTTCTTTTATTTAGAATATCCGTAATATTTTATTATAATTATATATTATATGTATAACTATTTATTATATGTATATTTATAT
>FAPP01024873.1:0-17917 GCA_001485965.1 Heliconius ismenius | reverse complement strand
AATTCAATTCCTGCAATGGGGATCGAATCCACAACCACTCGCGTTTACAGACACAGCCACGCCACGACTGGCCTCAAAAAGATTTCTTTAATTTAATATAAGACTAGACCGACCATATGGTCGACGACCTTCTTATGGCTGTGACTGGTTCGTAACACCCACGTTGATGCCGACTTGCTCTCACCAGCTTAAGCCGCCTATTCTTTGAGAATAGTAAATTTATAGGTATTATTATTCAAATAATAAATAATAATTTAGTGTACCGTAATGCCCCATACTATTTATTACACCTACACTTATCCGAATTAAAAATATTATTATAGGCTAGTCGTGTTCCTAGCCGAGTGGAAGGATACAGAGTGGAGCCGATTATATTTAATTTAATTTATTTTATAAGTCTACAAATTATAGCCAACTTTATCTATAGCTCTAAAAGTTCTTTGCTTTGTTCCAAAATAATACTCATAAAATATTAGTAGTCGGTACCTATACAGCACAAAAAATGGTCATTGGCAAAACTGGTCTGTAATTGTAAACTGGTTTATATTTTGTATCAAATAAATATTCGTCTGTCAATTTTAGAAACGCAAAGATTAATGTTCTAGAGAATTTCCTGTAAGACAGACTATAAAAATTTGCATAGGTTAACTTGACTCGGTTTCACGCTGTTTCCCTAGGGGGTAGTCAGGGGGAACGGGGCGCCAAACGCTACGGTCTCTGTCCCTTGTCCACTGTCATCAACCTCTTCATAACAGCGCTCCCGGGGGCTTTTTAAATTATTATTTGAAATATATCCATAGCCTCGGTTCCCGTTTTCCTTTTATCTATCTATCTTTATTAAAACGAGCCAAATTACACTAGTTTTTATTCATGTGATTTTTAAGGTCGTCGATGTAACCGTCGGCGTCATACAATTATTTCCGCCAGTTATTATTTTGCACTTGAAGCCAACAATGGGTCACCTTGGTATCGTCGCGTAGGCAAATGTTATAATGCCTTAAAAGTAATGGCTACATTAAAATAGAATTATGTACTATAAATTCTTTTAAATTTAACTCTACTTTGCAGATTTGAAATAAAAAATGTGGATATAATTTAAATTAAGTATATTTAATAACATTTTTTTTCAATACTTAAAATTTTTACTTATTTTAATTTTAATCAGATTAAGCAACAGGGTAAGCAGAGGGCACCTAGTTTTAAGACACTTTGTTCCCCACGTCCCACCTTATTTTTGAGACATTGCGTGTTGAATGGCGGAACTAGACGCCACGCTTAGTTTTGTTACCAGAGCGGAAAAATTACAATATGGAATACTTTTATTCCCTGAAAAAAGAAAACGTTTATTACGTATTTTTATTTTATTCTACGTAAAAAATATATCTGAAACGATCATCAGCTCTGATGACGGCACTAACTTGTCTTCTCACGCCGCCACCGCCGTGCCGGCGATCCGCGCCAATGACCGTGGTCCGCGTCCGTGTCTCCGCGACGCCATACGAAAATGCTAATTTTCGGATTCACCGAAACAATAAATTATACTCGGAATACCAATACAATACGAATGAAGAAAAAATATTTATGTATGCCATATGTTTTTTATTGTTATTGTTTTTTTTTTTGTAAAGAGTTGTTATAAATCCCATAAAAAACATAAATGTGAAAGTACTGCGTTGTTCTGGTCTTCACCGACAAAAGAATCTACATGGATGCCAAGTTCTCTTTTTACTCTCGATAAAATTCAATTTTACTGAGCTGGATGGATACGCTGGGGCATGTCTGCCTGTCTTGACAACTGAAACGGAGGTAGTCGGCCGAGTTACTTTAAAATAATGTTAAAATTCACAACTTAATGATAACTTTAGCTAATTAATAGTATTTAGATTGTTTTAATTTATTAAGTTACTAAAAATAATTTAACTTATTTATTATAATTTATTGTAAAATTTAATCGTAAATTACTTAAGCATTTATATCGGTGGCAGTATTTATATCGGTGGCAGTATCTTGTATATTTGACACCAAGTTATAAATAATAAGAATAAGACAAACTAAGTAAACAGCTTTACTAAATAGCTTTACTAAAAACAATAAACAAATACATACATTTCTCATAAACAAATTAATCACAAGCACTTATTGAAATCTCTGGTTGAGTAATACGCCCAATATAGACAGAAGAGTCGTCACCATCTGAGTCAGGATCTGTTCTTGCAAAACCATATGGTAAATATCTCTTAAGAGCTGAATGTGAAAATTAAGGTTTTGGATGTTTTATTATTCACTTAGAGAAATTCTTTTCTGTTTGTTAATTAACAAATCTAATCTAATCTAGCTTCACACTGTTTCTCTCGCGAGGTATTAAAAGAGAACAGAGAACCAAACGCTAAGGTCTCATACCTCTTTCGCCTCGTCCACTGTCATCAACCTCTTTATACATATCCTCCAGAGGATCCTCATGGATTTTACGTCAATCGGGGTCTCCACTACCTCTCTTACCGTTTAATCAATATTCAAGGAAAACTAAATTTCCTGCGTTATACATACCTACAAAATTTTAAAATGATAATATAATCCTTGTTCCTGTCAATTATTTGTTTGTCAATCGACAATGTTATTACTTCTGGTTTAACTTCTTAATTACATATTTTTTTATGAAATTAATGTATTTTGTATAAATATAAAAATCGCTGTATAATGTGAAAATTTATAATAAGTTACTTTTCATCGACCTACAGTTATGAATTTTGACACGAACTGAGAAATGTGGGAAAAATGTGAAAAGAGAAAATTAAAAATATCTATAAAATTTCATTAAAAAAGTAATTACAAAGTTATATTTCTAGTTAATTTCATACAAAATGGGTTCATATGCCTATAAACTTAAGCATTGGTACAGAAGCCTCGGTGGTCTATTATGACTCGCACTTGACAGTTTTTTTTAATAACATTGCGGTGTACTCAATTGTTTTCTACAATCTTGTATATATATATATACATATATATATATATAACGTAATGTCAGTTTCAAGAATAATTGTGATTCGTTTAAATATGTCATGGTCAATTTGCTTGTGTTCGCGGAATTATTAACCCTTTATACTCTTAAAATAGGTAGGTACCTACTTGTAAGAAATCTTTCGAGAGAATACTTATATTTGAAATATCTTCTCTTCTCTAAGGTGCTCTGATTTCTTAATCTATTGTACTGGTTGTTAAGATTTTACTATTGGACCCCACCACCTTTTGAAATAGTAGAATATTGTCAATTTTAAATTAAACACGTGAATAAATGCGAAGCAATTCTTTATATTGACTGATGTCTATTTTCATCTTGTCTTACTTTCTATACTTTCCGATATAATATTGAACAAAGAATATATTTTGAAATATTAGAGAGAATAGGCTCTATCTACAACAATAGGACCATAATCCTTACTAGAAGGTACCTGCGGTATTTAACTAGGTATTTATGTACATAGCAACCGACGCTGAAAGTTATCACTTTCAATAGTATCAGTGTTGAACAACGTCTAATTGTTTCGGTTGTGAGATCCCAAATGGATCAATTACTACATATAACACATATATTGGATAAATGCTATTAATAAGGTAAATTGGAAAAATATTATTTTTTATTTATTACTAAATATAACATGACCCAATTTAAAAAAAAAAATTGCTAACAGTAGAATTTAATATGCATAATAATATAAGAAATATATTTAAAAAACTATGTAATTCTAAAGAAAAAACGTAACAGTTTGTTCGTGTTTGTTATTTGTAAATATTGATCGTCTAGAATACAAGGACCGAATTAGGACATGTTTGATTCAGATCGCTAGGCGACAAATTGCGTTCATGATTAAAATATGAGAATTTGGGACGAGCTGTAAAGAAACCTGCCTATTAATATGAACGTATAATATATTTTCATTTCCATTTAACATATAATATGGTTGCTTAATTCAATATTTTGTTTTTTCGAACACAGTTAACTATAATACCTAAATATATTTTTTATAGCTAGTATCATTTGGAAATCCAATTATATAATTAATTGTCATTTCTTCCACCCAATAGTTTATTAATTCTGAAAAGGAAAACATTGCAGAGAATGGGTCCTTACATGATATTGAGTCAGAGCTATATCGGGACACCAGCCGCCCACTTACGTTACAAAGCTTCTTTGTTCTATCAAAATTATGATTACTTTAGTCTTTCTCTTTATGTAGAGAATATTTTAAAATCTAAGCTTCATATTTATATATCGAAATAAATACTTGCATGTTCTTGTTATTTTTTCATATTATGTTTCTTAGCAACGGCTTTCATGAAATACATGAGCATTAAGTTTAGTAATTAATGATTTTTGTATAAAGCACTTTACATTTTGGGTTCTTTATAATATAATATTAACATATAATATATGTATTTATATACTATTGGATGAAATATACTTTACAGTTTTAATATATCTATTTATATATTATTAAAATACGCGAAAAAGCTTAATTTAGTAATTTTCAAAGAAAAACGAATAATATTTTCATTTAGTGTCTGTTTAAAAATACAAATAAGAATAAAAAAAGTGTAGATAATAAAAATACCTATATTGGGATAAAGAACAAAGCATACGGCAGTAGGCAATGTGATTCGTTGCCGGTCGGGTTGCTTGGTGCTTTCCTTGGTGATAGTGAAAATAGTATTTTTTTGTGGATACATATTTTCATAAGCTGGGGGGAAAAAATGTGAACATATGCGCCTATTCACTAGGCCTGATTAATTACTATCTATATAAAAAGATATTTTTTGTCTCAATGGCCTATTCAAGTTTTCTACTCCAAGTAGTGTTATCCTTTTGCCTGGTTGTAAAAGTTTTGAACTAAACACTATGGATGTGATATGGCTGGACCTCTCACGCTGCCACCTTTGCCACAACCGAGATATCTTCCTATATACTTACACCCGTATCGTATCAGAAGAAGGTATATTGTTAATCTAAGAATAAGACTTTATACCAATATAGATTTCTTACATATAGAGCTTCAATTATTCATGCGATTCGATAAAAATATATTAATAGTTTATTTAAATGTGATTGTAAGTGTAAGAAACTATATTATAAAAATAATTTACCGCACTTTAATACATGCCTGTATTCTCCTATAGAACTTATGCATCAAAATATATAGAAAGGAGATATTTATATATTAATAAAACAATTTTTAGTTTTTACTATCAGAATACTTTAATAATCCTATATATTTCTTTGCAGGCGTCACCGTTGCACACACAACGATGTCCCGGAGCCATTGTTTGATGTGGAGCACACAACGAGCGTGGTCTCCGCATACAAACAAGATTTTGACGAAAAACATGTCAGCCGTACTACGGCTGTTCATCACGAAGATCACTTGAGATTAGAAGGCGATTTTGAAGAACCCGAACGTCCTCGCTGGCAACCTGTTGAACGACCTAAACCAACAAAACCAGAAGATAATCTAAAGCCTGAGGGCGATTTTGAAAAAAGAAGGCCCGAGGAGTGGCGTCCAGGAGAAAGAGCTCCTGTTAAAAAGCCTGAAGATAATCTGAAGCCAGAGGGTGATTTCGAAAAGCGAAAGCCAGAAGAGTGGCGACCTGGCGATAGGGCACCAACCCGTCGTCCTGAAGATAATCTAAAGCCAGAAGGTGATTTTGCTACACCTGAAAAAGAACCTTGGCGTCAAGCTGAACGTCAAAAACCTATAAAGCCTGAGGATAATTTACGTCCTGAAGGAGACTTTGAGAGACGTATTCCCGAGGAATGGCGTCCTGGCGATAGGGAGCCTGTAAGGCGCCCACAAGATAATTTAAGACCAGAGGGTGACTTTGAAGACAGACGGCCTGAAGAGTGGCGACCTGGCGATCGTGCACCTGTAAAACGACCCGAAGATAATCTAAAACCAGAGGGAGATTTTGAGAAGCGCCATCCTCAACAATGGCAGCCTGGTGATCGAGCACCCACTCGTCGTCCTGAAGATAATCTCAGACCAGAAGGAGAATTCACAAGTCCTGAAAAAGACCTTTGGCGACCAGCTGAGAGGCAAAAACCAATAAGACCAGAAGATAATTTGCGTCCAGAAGGAGAATTCGAAAGGCGCAAGCCTGATGAGTGGCGTCCTGGTGATAGAGCCCCTATTCGAAAGCCTGAAGATAATTTAAAACCAGAGGGTGACTTTGAAGACAGAAGACCAGAGGTATGGAGACCTGGTGATAGAGCGCCGGTTAGACGACCTGAAGATAATCTAAGGCCAGAGGGTGATTTCACTACTCCTGAAAAAGAACCGTGGCGCCCGGCAGAACGACAGAAGGCTAAAAAACCAGAAGATAATTTACGTCCTGAGGGAGAATTTGAGAAACGAAAGCCAGAAGAATGGCGTCCTGGTGATAGAGCACCTGTTCGACGACCAGAAGATAATTTAAAACCAGAAGGTGATTTTGAAGATAGAAGACCAGAAGAATGGAAACCAGGTGACAGGGCTCCAGTTAAAAAACCAAAAGATAATTTAAAACCAGAAGGAGAATTTGAACGGAGACGTCCTGAAGAATGGCAGCCCGGTGATCGAGCTCCAACAAAACGTCCCGAAGATAATCTAAGACCAGAAGGAGAATTTACCACACCTGAGAAAGAGCAATGGCGACCAGCTGAACGGCAAAAGCCTAGAAAACCTGAAGATAACTTATATCCTGAAGGAGAATTTGCAAAACGTAAGCCTGATGAGTGGCGCCCAGGTGACAGAGAACCTGTTCGTCGACCTCAAGATAATCTTAAGCCAGAAGGTGATTTTGAAGACCGTAGACCCGAAGCGTGGAAGCCAGGTGATCGAGCTCCTGTCAAGCGCCCTGAGGATAATTTAAAACCTGAAGGCGAATTTGAAAGAAGAAAACTTGATGAGTGGCGCCCAGGTGATCGGGCACCAACCCGCCGGCCAGAAGATAATCTTAAGCCTGAAGGCGAATTTTCTACACCTGAAAAAGAACCATGGCGTCCAGCGGAACGTCAAAAGCCTAAAAAACCTGAGGATAATTTAAAACCAGAGGGGGAATTTTCTACCCCAGAAAAACAAAAATGGAGACCTGCAGAACGACCAGAGCAGAAAAAACCAGAAGATAACCTTAGACCAGAGGGTGAATTTGAAAGAAGAAAACCTGACAAATGGCAACCTGGTGAGAGAGAACCTATTAGACGTCCAGAAGATAACTTAAAACCTGAAGGAGAATTTACTACTCCTCAGAAAGAACAATGGAAACCTGCTGAAAGGCCTCAGCAGAAAAAGCCACAAGATAATTTGAAACCTGAAGGAGAATTTACCACTTCGAGGACAATTACCGAAGATTATAAGCAAGTTATTGGAGAACGAGCTGAAATAGTTAGACGTACTGATAATATTATTACAGAAGGCGAATTCACAGGTAATGAACATTTTTATTTCTATGTTATCTTATTTTGTAGTTTTTATAATCATTTATTTATGTATCATATACAATAAAAAACGTTGACTTATTTTTATATATTCTTCATTAGATCTGTACAAAGAAGAAATTAAAACTTTAGCTGTTATTTTTAAATGTCATCTTATCAATTTTTAAATCATGTTCTTTACAGATACGACGACATCACGTACGGAGTATACTATTAAACCTGTGGAACGACCTAAACCAGTGAGACGTAATACTTGGACCAAAATCGAAGGAGATATGACAGTAGAAACAACATCAAAATCGGAATACATAGATTATACAGATACAGTTGAACGAACTACTTTAATTACACGTAAAACAGATAATTTAACTCATGAAGGTGATATTGAGTTCGTAACTTCTAATCAAAAAGACTTTACAGAAAAAAGTACGATAGTAGAACGTCCTCAACGACGTCGTACATGGACAAAAGAAGATTTTGAAAAGTTCTATTCTTCTGAGGATATTGAAAATGTAACAACTACTCAAGAAGAATATAAGACTTATGAAGAAACACATCAAAAGCGTCTTATTGCAAGGAAACCAAAAGATAATCTTAAGCCAGAAGGTGATTTTGATGCACCAGTAAATGAAAAATGGCGACCTGCAGAACGCCCTAAACAGATAAAACCTGAAGATAATTTGCGTCCTGAAGGTGAATTTTCAACTCCTGAGAAAGAAAAATGGCGTCCAGCCGACCGACCAATTCAAAAGAAACCAGAGGATAATCTAAAACCGGAAGGTGAATTTGATCAGTACAAACCTGAAGAATGGCGCCCTGCTGAAAAGCAAACTCCTAAAAAGCCTATAGATAACCTTAAACCAGAAGGGGAATTTACTACGCCACAAAAAGAAGAGTGGCGTCCTGCTGAACGGCCTATCCAAAAGAAACCTAAAGATAATCTAAAGCCTGAGGGTGAATTTGACCAATACAAGCCCGACGAATGGCGTCCTGCTGAAAGACAAACTGCTAAAAAACCAAAGGACAACTTAAAACCTGAGGGTGAATTTGAGAGTCCATTAAAAGAAGAATGGAGACCTGCTGATCGTCCCAAACAAAAAAGACCAGAAGATAACCTCAAGCCCGAAGGTAAATTTGAAACGCCAGTTCATGAGGAATGGAGGCCTGCAGAACGTCCAAAGCAAATAAGGCCAGAAGATAATTTACGTCCTGAAGGTGAATTTTCAACTCCTATAAAAGAAAAGTGGCAACCCGCGGAACGACCTGTCCAAAGGAAACCTAAAGATAATCTTAAGCCAGAGGGAGAATTCGATCAACATAAGCCCGATGAATGGCGTCCTGCCGAACGACCAACTCTTAAAAAGCCTAAAGATAATTTAAAACCAGAAGGTGAATTCGAGAGCTCTACAAAAGAGGAATGGAGGCCTGCTGATCGTTCAAAACCTAAAAAACCTGAAGACAATCTTCGTCCTGAGGGTGAATTTTCAACACCTGATAAAGAGCTATGGCGACCTGCTGAAAGACCTATCCAAAAGAAACCAAAGGATAACCTTATGCCTGAAGGCCAATTTGAAGTGCCTCATCATGAAGAGTGGAAACCTGCTGAACGTCCCGTTCAACGAAAACCGAAAGATAATTTAAGACCAGAAGGAGACTTTGAACAACCGCAACCCGAAGAATGGCGTCCCGCCGAAAGGCAAATACCTAAAAAGCCTAAAGATAACCTTAAACCCGAGGGTGATTTTGAAACTCCTGAAAAAGAAAAGTGGCGTCCTGCAGAACGACCGATACCTAAAAGGCCTGATGATAACTTACGGCCTGAAGGTGATTTTGAGAAACGGCGGCCAGAAGAATGGCGTCCAGGCGACAGGGCACCAGTGAAACGTCCGGATGATAACCTAAAACCTGAAGGAGAATTTACCACTCCGGACAAAAAACAGTGGCAACCAGCAGAGCGACCTGTACAGAAAAAACCTAAAGACAATCTTAAGCCTGAGGGTACTTTTGAAACGCCAGAGAAAGAAAAATGGCAGCCGGCGGAAAGGCAAAAACCTAAAAAGCCTCATGACAATTTACGGCCTGAAGGGCAATTCGAACGAAGGATACCGGATGAATGGCAACCAGCAGAACGGCCTGTTCAAAATAAACCAAAAGATAACCTTAAGCCTGAAGGAGATTTCGAAAAACCTAAACCGAAAGAATGGCGACCTGCTGAGAGGGAAACTCCCAAAAAACCAAAAGACAACTTGAAACCTGAAGGTGATTTCGAAACACCTAAACAAGAAGAATGGCGCCCTGCAGAAAGGTCTAGGCCTAAAAAACCAGAGGATAATTTACGCCCGGAAGGCGAGTTTGAAAAACGACAACCCGATCACTGGCGTCCTGGTGACCGTGAACCAGTGCGTCGACCACATGACAACTTGCGACCAGAAGGCGAATTTACAACCCCAGAGAAGGAACAATGGCGCCCTGCTGAACGTCCTGAACAAAAGAAACCGCAAGATAACCTTAGACCAGAAGGCGACTTTGAACAACCTAAATCACAAGAATGGCGGCCTGCTGAACGACCAAAGCCTAAGAAACCTCAAGACAATTTACATCCTGAAGGCGAATTTGAGAAACGTCATCCAGAGAAATGGCGTCCTGGTGAACGAGCTCCTGTACGTCGTCCAGATGACAATCTTCATCCTGAAGGTGATTTTACCACTCCTGAAAAAACCAAATGGCAACCCGCAGAAAGACCAAGTCAAAAGAAACCGAAAGATAATCTGAAACCAGAAGGAGAATTTAATTCTCGTACTCCAGAACATTGGCAGCCAGCAGAAAGACAAACGCCAAAGAAACCTCAAGATAATCTAAAACCTGAAGGTGATTTTGAAACACCTAAAAAAGAAAGGTGGCAACCAGCTGACAGGCCTGAGATAAAGAAACCTGTTGATAACCTTAAGCCAGAAGGAACATTCGAAAAGCCTAAGCAAGATGAATGGCGTCCAGCTGAAAGACAAACACCTAAAAAGCCACAGGACAATCTTAAGCCAGAGGGTCATTTCGAAACTCCTACCCGAGATAAATGGCAACCAGCTGAAAAACCTGAAGTTAAAAAACCTAAAGATAATTTAAGGCCAGAGGGACAGTTTGAAAAACCAAAACATGAGGAATGGAAACCAGCTGAGAGACCAACACCTAAAAAACCACAAGATAATTTAAAACCTGAAGGCAAAATTGATACACCAAAACGCGACGATTGGCGTCCGGCCGAACGTCCTGATGTCAAGAAACCGAAGGATAATCTTAAACCTGAAGGAAAAATGGAAGTTATTCGTAGAACTGATTACTCCATAACTAAAGGAGATAGAGCTGATGTTGTTAGACATGAAGACCATTTGAAAATGGAAGGAAGTATTGATGTTCATCGCTCAAGAGACGATTACAAACGTATTGACAAAACTGAAAAAATTATAATACAGAGACATGAAGACAATTTACGAACAGAAGGTGAATTTATTGATTTACAAGTCCGAAATGATTATAACGCTACTAAAGGTGAACGGGCACCAGTAGTAAAACCTCAAGATAACTTAAAACCTGATGGTAAATTTTATAAGCCAGAAGTAGTACCATCCCAGCCAGCTGAAAGGCGGAAGCTTATAAAACATGTTGATAATATAACAATTGAAAGAGATTTGGATATACGTAAAAATGTCGATAGAGTTGATATAATCCGAAGAGAAGACAACTTGAAGATAGAAGGTGAATTTATAGATATGAAGCAAAGAAATGACTACAATGTAGTTACAGGCGACAGAAGAACTATCGTTAAACATGAGGATAATCTTAAGATGGAAGGTACAATGGAAAATATTCGCTCTTCTGACACATATCGTGTTGTAAAAGGCCAAAGAGTTAAATTAACTCGCAGAGAGGATAATCTTAAAATAGAGGGTGTTTTTGAAGACCATACTCGCAGGGATGATTACAAAGTAAAAAAAGATGTTAAGTCAGCTATTACATATTCCCCAGAGAAGGATGAGCCTAAAGATACTACAGATGGACAGAAGCCTGATAAACCCACGTACGCACAAAAACATGACAAGAATTATATCGATGATAAAACATCAGTTTCTGAGCACTATACTAAATACATTGAAGATGACTCTAGTCATTATACATCACTAAAAACATCAGAAGTAACCAATCTTTCTCAACGACATTCTCCTCAACCAAATGGACAGAATGATTATTCTGGTCCTAAAGATGAGAAACCTTCACGACCTAAATGGGATAAACCTGGAAATAGAGAAGATAGTCGCCCTATTAAGAGTGATAAACCAGAAGAAAGACCTGAATATAAAACAAAAGAAAGATATCGCGATGAACCAGAAGATAAACCTCATTATAGACCTGAGAGTGACAGGCCAGTAGACAAAATAAATGAGAAGCCAATGTCGAAACTTAACTATCACCCAGGAGAGAGACCAAATGATAAGACTGGAGAAAGGCCTTGGGACACAGCAAATAATAAGCCTCATTTATCAGAACGACGTCCTGGTGATAAATCTAGAGAGATGCCTATTTATGGACCAGGCGAGCCACAGGATACACAAAGTAGAAGAGAAGATAATATAAAACCTGATAAACATTTTGGTGAACCTACTAAACCACAGTGGCAGACAAGCGAGCGAGCTAGTCCTATTCGACCGAAGGACAATCTATATCCCGAAGGAAATAATAAACAATATCCATCGTCTGTCAGTAGGGCTGATTATTCTCAAACCAAGGAAAGTTCTCACTCAGTTATAGAGGAACGACATACCTCCCATCGCTCTAGTCCTGAAGCGAGTAAAAGGATTCACGATACAAGTAATTTAACTGATATAACTGCAACAGATATTAACACCTCTAAACATACACATTCTGATCATGATGTAAAATCATACATTACTAAAACTATATCCGATAAGCACCATGATAGCAGTGTGCAAAAATCTCATTCAGAGACACGTACTACTAAAGTGTTGGGAACTCATGATAAAGTAGTTGAAAAGTCTCATATAGTTTCTGGTACTAAAGGCCACGATGGTCTATCAAATGTAAACCGTAATAAATTGCAAGACAATTCTATTACATCATCATCAAAAGATGTAAGTCAGTCATTATCACGCGATACTACCGATCGGAATGCAACAGATCGTTCACATAAAAGACAATCTATGGAAAGAAATGTTATAAATAAGAGTGATACTACAAATATTCAACATTCATCTTCTACTAATAAAATAATAAAACAAATAACAGAGAAGAAGTTAATTGCAGGGAAATGGGTAAATGTAACTAGAAATGTTGAAGTCGTGACGAATACTGATAAATCAGGAAGTGCAAACTTGAAAAATGTTATTGATGGGCGAACTGAGGTTGATAAAAACAAAACCAGAAACATCTCAAGCAACATTGTATCTTCAGGACAAGTGAATTTAAGTAATGACAGTCAAAAGTTCCAGAACACTGCGAACACCACATTTGTAGTGGAAAGAGGAACTGATAATTTAAACCAATCATCAAATCATTCAGTCTCTGAACATTCAACAAAAGATATTGGTGCAATATCTTCACAGAAAATTACAAATTCTGGACAACATTCAACATCTTCGAATCAAAATATACATACCCAACGTCATGGTTATGTATCTTCAGATACCCGTTCCCATGAAAACATACACAATTCCACACATTCCACTCAATCAATGAGTCACGTCGAAAATAACACTTCCCATTCGACACATACCAATTCTAGACAAACACAGAGACATATTACAGGAGATCACATTCATAGAAAGCAAATAATTACAGAGTCACCTATTCATCACATGACTTCATCTTATGATACAGACGATCAACATCAACGTGGTACTCGTTCAAGCGAGCGTCAAGTGCAAAGATCGTCAACAGGAACATCATCTTCAGGAAGTCGTGTCGAGCAAAATATTTCTAAAGTGTCATCAGTGCATCAATCACACAATCATAGCGTAAACAGAAATCAAATAAGTGACAGTGTAACAAAAACGAGCATTGAATTTCAGAGAGCCATGCACGGCGGAGGAGAAGCCTCAACTGTATCAACAGACCAGGCTTCGCGTAGTGGACACCATAAACGTACATCCGATTTGGTATCTGATTTGTCGAGTACAAACGCAGTACTTCATAGAAAAGGTGTATCTTCGACAACTGAAGCCCATCATTCTATCAGTTCCACTGCAGCTGCACAAAGAAAGAGTATAACGAACCTTAATGAGCGTGGAGAATATATAAGTAACTCAACACATAGTGCTGATAGAAAGAGTATAAGTTCAATGCATCGTTCTGGTCGCGATCATACATCTGTAATTACTGAACAAAATGAAAACACCGATATCCGCCGTCAACAAAAACGTGACGGTCAATCAACCCTGGCTGTAGATCGACAGCCGCGTGTAGTTGTTCGGGATAATCTTCGCGTCGGTGGAGAGTTTTATGGTCAATCTGAGGCTCGCTCCTACGGCAGCTTCTCAAGATCGAATCACACTGAAAAATCTGAAAGGAATGAACGTGTTGAAAAAGTGGAACGTCGAGTAAGACATGGTACTACGTCAAATTTCGTTTTGGGGGACGGAGGCACGAGTTATAAGAGAGAATATACCACACACGTCCATGGAACTTGCCCAGCAACTTTAATCGAGTCTCCGCGGACACCATTTAAACATACTCGCGACTCAAGAGAGCACAAATTTTATACGGCAAAAACTAATCAGCAGAAATCTTAAATTTGTTGTATCTAACAACTACTAACTGATAGCCGTATCATTCTTTATGTACTCCAGCTTTGCATCTGATTAAGATTTTTATATAAATTTAATATTTTATACAAGCTAACATTGCTAGTCTAAAAAAATTTGTGCCTTTAATTTTAAAGATTATCAATTATGTATGCATAATATCACTTCATTTAATATTGTTTAACTTAATTTTTTAAATATATTTATAACTTATCAATTATTGCCATGTAATAAAAAATACTATATTATTTTGTTTTTTATTTTCACAAAATTAAAAACACATTTTGATACTTGTAGGTATGTGTAAATTTTAGTTTAGCATTATTTTTATCGGTAAGGTTTCTTAAATTAAATATTTTAAGAATTCATTGTTCATACCAACAGATACTAAAAACATACCTTGCACTACAAAAAACAGCACCATTTATGGATAATGTTGCATTATCGTCAACATTATGTAATATAATTTTCTCAACTATATTGATTTCCTTGTAATTGAAATTTATTTTACACACTAACTAATGAAATATACAAATAAATAGCTTAAAAATCTTTTATTGGATTAAATTAGCTATATTTATAATTATAACTCAAAAACTACTCGTAAATTATAAATTAACACAAGAAAAGATAAAAATTTACCATACAATTATACTTTTAACAATCACGAACACTTCATTTATATTCTTTTAGATCGACTCAGATTGTTTTCCAACTTTTCTAAATGGGATTCAAAATAGTCTTCTCCTTGATAGTTGGGTGTATCCACACAATTATCTGACGCGAAATTATTATCGCTATTTATAGGGTCTATGGTGCGACCACTTCGAATTAGCTTAACACTATCATCTTTGTCGTTTTCAACAAGTATTTTATTTTTAATGTCGCTATTGTTTACAATATTCTCGTCTACTCCTTTAACAACTGAAAATTCACTATTCGAGCCAACAGAATATTGAGGAATTTTAACCAAATCTGAATTTTCATTCAACTTAGAACTATTAGCTTGAATATCGTCTTTGTCGGCTATAGCAACCGTGTTCCGTTTTATTTGTTTGTCACGTCTTGAAAATCTTTTATTTTCGAATTGATTTAATGCCATATTTTCACATTTTTTATCCTGAAAACCCGGGATATAAGGTACCTCACTATCTAAAGAAGATAAATCTCGTTTCTTAACTCGGTGGTTTAATTGCCTTCGCTTAACACGAATTAAAGGCTCCATATTCAAATTACCATCGTCGTATGCGTCACCATTAGGAAAAGACTCTTCCAAAGATCGCATAGATTCATCGTTTTCAAACATATTTTCTCTATTTATTTCCCTTTTTTGCGTATTACTATCCTCGTTAGATTCATCTTTAGATTCAAGCCAATCTTCGCTATCCGAACATATGACTTCTTGGTTTGAAGATGAATCATAAGAGTTTTCATCAGTTGAATCATCGTTAGATTTTACTTCTTCTTGTAGCTCTTTTTTATGTTCATCTAAGCTAATTTCTCTTTTATTATCATTTTTAAAAGTTTCTTTATTATAGTTACTTAAAGTTGCAGCCTCAACGTTAAGTTCTAAAGTCTGTCCATTTGCATTTAAACTAGATTTATTTTCTGTTTTTCCTGAATCGTTTTCATTTTCTTGAGTTTTGGTGGTAGATTCTTCACTCTCACTTTGTTTATTGGCTTCTGATGCGTCTGTTGCCAGATCTGAGACAGATTTAGAATCTATGGAAAAACTCTCTTCTAGTTTACTTGAATCTAAGCTATGATCGTCTACAGCACCCGCTTTTTTTGTGATTTCTCTTTTATCCATAATTTTTCTTAAAATGGCTTTTTTATCTTCTGGAAGAGCATTAAGTAGGTTTTCGAGGTCTTTATCCGATAATTTTTTTATATTGTTAATAATAGAACTTTCATTACTTTCATTAGCGTCACAATTTTTCGCTTCAGACTGATGAGTTTGAGTTTCCCGGCGGTCTCTTATGTTAAATGTATTTTCATAAGTTCTTCCATTAGAAGAGTCTTTATTTTGCTGCATTTTAATGTAGTGTTGTTTTTCCAAATTTGGTTGATCTTCTACTTCTATTTGATCATTTCTTTCCTTGTTTAAATTTTCTTGACTTATTTTAAACAGTAAATCCCCGGAATATTCAGGATTTTGTCCTGTATTTAAATTTTTATTACCTATTTTTTGTTCATGATCACGAAAGGAAGATAAATCTTCAGTCCTTTCTATTGCTCTATTCGTGTCGCTGTTATAATCTTTATGCAGACTTTGGGGAAAAAAGTCAGTTTCATGTTTTAGATTTATGTTAGGCTCATCTTGACGTGTTTCTTTGTCATCATTTAAACCAACATCCGAAACCTATAAATTGATTGAATTTTTAAATGAATGAATGAAATTACAATGATTTTTTTTAAAATTCTGGTTACTCTCGGAAAAAATATGGTACCTACCGTAGTAGTTTGTTTAGGGTTTTCTGTATACATTTTATAGTATTTTAAAATTACTTATATTAAACCTTTTAATGAATTTTAACTCATATTTATAATAATTTTTTTTCTGGGCAGCGTAATTAGTATACCTGTGATCATCGCAGTTACGTGAGAAATAGCATACTTAGCTCAAAAAAGTTTATAAATACCTACGATATCTATTAAGAGAAATTCAACTTAATATGTTAATAAGAATTGCATATAGACTTAGGATTACTATTTGAATTAGGTGCACTCATTTGTTATTATTATTAAGTACATACAGCTCTTAAAAAAACCACTAACTTCCTTATATCCGTTTTGATCAAGGCGTGAATCACGTTCTTGAGATTCACGTTTATCTTCATGGTTAATTGTTGCTCTTTGAACCTGGTAAAATTACTATTTAACTAATACCAATACAAATTATATGATAGTTAAATGTATTGTTCTCTCTGTAAAATGTAAGGTAGGTAAATGTTAAGACGTTCACCATTTTCAGTTCAATATTTCGAGGCATTGTCTTGGAAAATAAATATACCTAAGTCATTCCCCGAGTGGGAACCGAATACACAAGAATAGGTTCTCCTGCCTGAAATAAAGTTAGTATAAAATATTGGCTTTTATACCTCGTCGCTAGCAGGTTCTTGATCTTCACCAATATATTCATCTTGTTTGCTATCGTCGTTGCCTTCATACTCCGCGTCACTACTTTCTCTAAAATTCATCATAACAAGCTTAAATGAGATATAACATGGGAACCTAAAGTTAAGACACTCACCCACACTCTTTCCGCCAAAGTCTGGAGGCATGGTGTAAGTCAACTTTGTCTCTTTACTAGAGCGATGAAATGAGAATACAATTTTTTTCTTTCCTCCTGGTCGGAATCGAATCTACAACCGTATTGTTTGCACTCACACGCTTGTTCCCCTGCGCCACAACGACCTCCTATACAATGCCGGTTTTAGCACTACCAGCGCCCTGGGAGAAGTTTTTTCGGCGACCCCTAAGTACAATTCAATAATATACAAAAAAGGGAATGGGTACAACGAAATAACCATCTATTTAAAAAAAAATAATGACAAAAACTAATAAAATTTCACTTCTAGCCTTTCTATCTGCGAACTCTATTGAAAAACCCTCCTCGGTTAGAAAATTCGGCAGCAGGTAA
>FAPP01024816.1:0-14210 GCA_001485965.1 Heliconius ismenius | reverse complement strand
CAATGCCCCTAGAATTAGGCGACAAATGGGGAATGAAGTATCTTAAGACTTAGGTTCCCTCTGTTTATCCTGCTGAATCCGGGATAAAGCGTGAAGCGAAAAAAAATTCACAAAGTGGAAATGGAACCCAATAATCATATCCTATATAATATTTAATACACAATAGCTTACAATAAAAATATTAAAGAAACACTCGTTTTCATTTATATGAAATACAAACATATATGTATTTCGATATCTCTCGGCCTTTGCTGCTACTATCATTCGCTTTATAAATCTGAAAATATTTTCCTAACAGAGTTTTCAGATACAATTTTTCCTAGAATAATATATCGCGGTAAGTACATCGTCTTTGATGTGGGCTCAATTTGTGGAACATCTGGAATACGTCTGTCACATGTCGAAGCGTCCAAAGTCATATACGATTTAGTTGGATCGACGTTCTATTTGCGGTCCCCGTATTATATTTTAGCTGTGTAAATAATCCAGGTCATGATATAAAGTATTCTTTCGTATGTATTCTATTTTTAGTAGAAGTGTATGTATATTTCATATTGTTTTTCTCATTTTATTTACTCTTGTGGTTTCTTGTTGACTTTTATTTTTCCTTTTTTTATTATTAATTTGGTTATTGTAGGCTAGTGTTTAAAATAATCTAATTTCAGTACGATATTTGTTTTTTTTGTATGATTTTTATATTTACCTAATATAATGTAGAGTAATTTAATATAAACGGAGTAAAATTGTCCATAATCTCTAGAAAATCGTTATCCAAACAAGTTGTTTAAAACTAAACAAGCGAGTTGAACCGGGCTTTGATTTGAAAGATATTTGAAAACCACAACGAGAAGTTGGTTTGGGTTCTGTTTTTTAGCAAAGGCTATTCATGGTGGAGTTTTTGAATGCATAGAATTTTGAGAGCAAAAGATTTCAGACATTACCCTTAAAAGCGGAACTTGGCTTTCTAATAAAATTTATAAAACATTGACAGAAGTCTGGTTGCTCATTCATCAATATTTTATTAACTATAGTAAATATTTTTAGAGGAATAAATACTAGAACAGACATGAAATGGTTTTGGTTTCGAATCTAACACATACCCTATATATGTGTATTTTCAATGTAACAAAGTGCGGCGTTATTTAAGACATCTAACACGCAACGGGCGGAAAGTGAAGAACGAACCAATTTGTCTCCAGGTTTTCTCATTATATTCCATAGACGATTGTTCTTTTATATTGAAATTTCTTTGAATACTTTTTATTCATCTTCGTTTGAAATCATCAAAAAGACAACATCATTAGTAGTGTTTTTACACATACGAACGAATATATATATGAATATAGATATGGTAGTAAACTTTAACAAAAATAAAATGAAAAATTAAGTATTCCAGATTTACTAATTAGGCCGTTCTGGATAAACTTTAATTAAAGTAGAATGTACGCACTGAGCCAGTTTTAACGAGTGGCCGAATAGAGTCTAGGCAATTTGCGGAGTAGACAAAGTCCTTTAAAGTTTGCTCTCAGGGGAGGCATAACAGTTCCTAGCGTGTCGTGGCACGCCTTTCATTGTTACTCTTTAAGCTCTCCCATTCACTGCTATATACATATAAAGAGTACGAACAGAACTCATTACTTAAGACGAAAATATATTTTTTGTAGATATATCTACATATAATATTTAAAAGCTTGGTATTTTTGTGTAATTTAGTAAATTGAGCTCTAGACAGTCGTATATTGTTATAAGTTATACGTGAGCTGCAAACATTTGATCTGTTGCGGCACTCTCGTTAGAATTTCAGGTACTCGAGTGAAGTAAAAACCCTTGACATACTTTTTCTTTGAAAAGTTTTATACTTATGAATCCTTGATATTATTTCAGATTATATTTCAAGCTTTTAACCTTTAAAAATTGTGGTCTCCTTCAAATTATTTAGCGAAAAGTATTTAACATTGTTCAAATATTTAATATTTGAACAATGTTAAAGACTTAAAATTTAAAAATTTAATGTGTGGTACCATATCCTTTATTAAAACAAACATTATCTATTACTTTTAGTTTAAAGCCAACAAAACAATATTTCAACTCAGCACAGCACGAAATCCTAAAATCTCAGACATAAAAGAAATTCAGTGAATATTTAATTAGTAGATGGTCTGAAACTACGCTGTATAATGTCGCTCTAGCCGCGAACAGCACAAGTTTGGAGCTAATGTGATATTAATGTTACTTCACTAATTTGCTCGGGGCCTTAGAATGGGGTCACACTAGCTTCAAATTGTCTAAATAATTACAGAGACCGTAGTGACGCTTTACTTTACACTGGTTGGCGTGGATTGCCTCTAAGCTGGAGCAGATTGAATTTAAGAATTTATGTTTATGGGAACTACTGACTTAATATTGTGCAGCTAATAACAACTTTGAATATGAATAATACATCGTTCAGTGGGTCAGTTCGGTGTTAGGAGTGCACTTGCATCGTCCTCAGATAAATTACAATAAATTGGGCAATACTCATATATATCCTGAGATAAATTGCAATAATTTAAGCAAATTATTATTTTCTAAATACCATAGATTATGTTTAAAACTATTTAATATTACTCTTCATTTTCAATATAAGTAATATACAGTTTAGATGTCAATTTCCATCGTTCTTTTGTTGTTGTTCCTCTCGTCGCAGCAACTCGGCATGTCAGCTACACAATCCGCCAGCTAATACTTACAAATTGATAATAACTTATTTCTATTTGTTTTCTTATAGTTTAGCAGCCATATTTATTTTAATTTATATTTATTATTGATTTTTTTGTCTTGTTATATTTAATTACCCCTTTATCTTTTATCCATTTACCCTTCTTACTGTTTCTATCTAACTTATGTCACAAGGAATAGAATCCTGCTATCTATATAAAATATATTTTCTTCCTGAATATTTATGTCATGTTTGCACAATTCGGTATGATATATGACAAATAGGATTGTCTAGCGATTGAATAAACATTGATTTTAATCTAAATACAGAATATTCAAATCAAATATGCTTATGCTTGTCTTATATTCGGTATAGAATTCTATGGATTAGAAGACGTACAAACAGACAAACTAAATATTTTTTTATCAATTTATAAAATAAATATCTTTCTCTCATAAAGTAATTTATCTTTTAAATATTTTAAATCGTAATTAATATAAAAGTCTAATAAATAAAAAATGGAATTTAAAATTCTACATAATAAATTATTAGCTTAAGCTTAACACACCTGTACAAAATGAAGTAAGAGTCACGAGCGTAGTAACATTGTTATGAAAGTATAAAAGCTTCTAAGTAAAAACGAGAGATGAAAAAGTTTTCAATTCAAGTATTAAATTTAGCAAATATTTTGTTTCGCATATCCGTATATAGTTATCCTAACTTAAACTGAATTCCAGCACAACACCGTGTTCGGTGCTTTTACTGTATTTTGCATAATATTCTATGCCCTAAAGCACTAACTCTTACAAATTTAACAATAATATTACTCTCGGATACTGAATCGAGAGCTGAAGCTAAGAGCTGGTATTATTATAAAGTAACAAAAATATCATACATAAAAAAATCTAATTTTGTATTTTTTTTATATGTTTTAGGATATTAGGTGAAGTAGAAAAGGATTAAATGAAAACAAAAAAAGTTAAACTTATAAAATTATAAAGAAACAAACAGGATTTGTCACATATGTTTTATTCCCAATCTTTGGACCCTATAATGCTTTAAAACTAATTATAACATAAATACAACACTGCCACAAACGAATTATTAGTAGAAATAAGAAAGATTTGATAGCGCTCACGCCCGTTTGACCGCCTTCCTTGTAAAACAAATTCTTTCTTTCAATATTACTATATTCAAAAACTCGTTTTACAAGACGACGTACGTATAAAGCAATAAATCTACAAAGCAGTTTTAAAAGCTCAACTGTAGATAATTATATCTAATTCAATTTATCCTAATCTATACATCTATATATTTTCACTAATGTCTCAATAACAAGGAATTGACAAAACAAACAACAAAGTTGAAATAGTTGGTTGCGACGACGTTCAAATAAAACGGTTGGTGTGCCTTTCACAGCACTAACTACGACTCAAAGAATTTCTGTTTGGAGACTCGTTAGATGGTAAGTTCGAAGGGATGCCGGAATGAAAACTTCGATTGAGGATGAGCTCAAATTTATTTGAATTAACAATGACGTCTCCAATGCCACAATAGTCCATGAAGTAAGAAAAGAAATTAATGAACATCTATAAAAGTTGTAATAATGATAATTAAGCTAAATTTATCACTATTTTTACAATGTCATTATGTTTTTTTTTTATTTCTTAAACCACAATAACACTTTACCTTTGCTCTAAAAGCTTTAAATAATCCAAGTCACACAAATCTAACAATTAATTACTAACTATATACTTTGTATGGTTTAATTTGCTCGATATACAAATAAGATCTAGCGACGCGCTAGCCCTCGTCACCGTTATAAAACAAGTTCATTTAATACTGAATAAGAAGCGAATCGCTAAAAATATTTTGGTAGTTAAGCCATATTAAACGTTAGCCTAAGTATAACAATAAAAAATAAATGTAATCTATTGCGGTAAGTTAAAATAAATTGCGCGACACTACTCGGGTACTATGCGTGTTGCGTTCCCAAAACGAACTAGTCACCTTATTTGTTCAACGTACGAAAACAACACTTAGTATGTATTTGATACTCCGAACGATTGATTATATGTATCTCTTAGATTAGTATTTAATTATTTATTAAGGGGCACAGAATTGATATGTTTCCGATGCACGGTGTTTGTGTGTTACCGCTTCACTTAACCTAAGTTGCAAGGCGACGCTACACCCCCACTCTACCCTATCACAGGCCATGTCACGCGGCCGCTCCCCGCCCAAGTAAGTAACACCCAAGCGAAAATATTCACCAAGCGGAAGTTCCGACAACGAAAACTCGACAGATGCTCGTATAGCGTGACACGCGGCCGTTACACAAGTAGAAGAGGATACTGAATAAAGTCTCTATGAAACCGCATTAGTCTAATTACACATTAATATTACGATGATATGTATCGAGTAGTCCCGCAAATGACGTAGCCGTGTTCGTAGCCACTGGACGTCTCTTACCCGCTAGCTACTGTTGGACGGAATCGAGGCGGCGCCCGCGGCCCTCGCGCGATACCCTTACCCTTCCCTTACCGACACTATTAATATTATGAAATTGTAAAATATACAATCGACTATGTGAAACTATAGAAATACAAGCTTTGTGGTGGCTTTAATTAAATACATAGCTATTATATAATCAAATTATTTTACATTTCTAATCCAAATAAAATCATTATACAATTTTGATTTGTAGATTGTTTATAAAAGATAACCACTAAAGGCACCACAAAGTCTCAAAAAGTAACAAATACAGGTAAATTGTAAAGTTTTCGTTGTATTATCTGCGGCCGGGGACGTCAGGCGCCGAAGGTTGGGAGATCACTGCTACACTATTATACGATTACTTACATACGAATTAGCATTATATCGAATTAAATAAGTAAACATTGACTTAGCTTAATATTAAAACCAGTGAAATACGATACTATAATAATAAGAGAAACCGAGTTCATATTTTAGGACTGATATTACTGATAAATTAATAATAATTGATTTCAACGTATATGCAGTACATTTTGTAATAGTTATTAGCTAAAAGATTTATCTAATGCTGGCGCCACGTATTGGTGATGATTTTATTCTAAATGTTAATAATATGAAACAAATATTGCAAAATATCATAGAAATTGAAGGGTAAAACAAACATTTTTTAGTTAAAGTCATGCATTTTGACATACATAGGTTTGTACAGGAGCAAGTTGCAAACGAGTCGACATTTAAAAATGTTTTCACCAGTATGTGGGCCAGGAAACAATGTTTGGTACGGTCTGAGGTTAGTATTAAAAGTTATGTATATCTTTTATTCTTTGGTCTATAAGCGACGCTCGGTATATATCATGTTCAAAGTAGAGTTTACTATAAATAACGTATAAAATTTTGCTAAGTCAAAAATTGACATACTTCTATTAAATATTGACTAAGAGACTTTCATAAGAATTCACATGCGGATATTCCGGTATTTTACAACAACAATCGTATGAAAACTCCCTAGATATCGCGTCAAGATTTCAACCCAACAAATATACGAAACCTTAATATAATAGCCTAAGCAGGGATAATTTTTTTTTAGTTTTTTTTTCTATAATTTTTACATGTTTACATCAGCAGAATACAACTCTAGATACTTATAATATAAACATTAAGAATCATTTTTGGTTTATTGCTATATCGCAACGAGGTGTCACTTAGGTCACCGCGCCCTCGCGTATGGGTAACTAAGCGTCGTCCTGTTTGCGACAGACAACTAGCTAAAAATAAAAAATATATTAATCTTCCATTTGATTAAACTAACACAATAATTTTAACATTACACTGTTTCATTATTATGTACGAATAGCATTTCAATGAACAGTAATGTAAGTATGCTGATCCTCTACAATAAATACCCTTATCTAGATTTTACATATATGTAATATTCACCTAAAGATTACACAATTAAAGTAACTACTAAATTTTAAATTAGTACTTTACCAAAAAGCTCGTCGAAGCATGCGTATAGAATAATTGTCACTATCCAGCATGGCGTCCTCCGCCATTTAATCACTAATAATTATTAATATAATGATTACATATAATAATATTTAGTTAATAATAACTCTCATAAGGCCAAGGCTAAATTCTCGCAACAAGACAGAACCGTGCTCGATTCTGTCGCATCGTATACACGCGTACCGTGCAGTCCACAAGGTCCTAAAAATTTATTTTAAACAAAAAAAAACGTAAAAAGTGATGTGATAAAGAATATACGCGGATCTAGGAAAAGATTTCCGCAAGGCACGAGAGACATTAGGGTGCGGACAGACCCGTGGCGCGAGCGAGTATGCGGCACACGATGCGAGCGAGCCGGAGCCGGCGGCGTATTGCACTCGCTGTATTGCGGAACCGAGGGCGGCCCCTATATAATATTATTTATACAATTATTGCAAATATCCATATACAGATAGAAAGGATCGCAAGACCGACGCTAGTGTGCCAGCGCTTTAACGAGTGATTGAACATTATAAAAATTACTAAAAAAGCATTAGGTAAATATAATTTGAGATAGTCGTGAAAATTCATTTAAATATACTAACATTATCGAGACTAAAACAAAATCGATTCGATTATTACATACAACTTCATTTAAAATCATTCAACTTGAAATATTTATCAACAAAACGTAATCTTTCTATGAAGGGCACCTTTGGTTTTTAGCTTATTCGAATGAGATATATCC
This sequence comes from Heliconius ismenius, assembly GCA_001485965.1. Lineage (NCBI taxonomy): Eukaryota > Metazoa > Arthropoda > Insecta > Lepidoptera > Nymphalidae > Heliconius > Heliconius ismenius. Next base: position 6,783 of record FAPP01024816.1, on the reverse strand, counting down.
TAAAGTGTTTTAATTTCTGTCATTACACTATATCGATAACAAGTCCCCAGTTGTTCACATCGGCCCCGTAGAAACAATGTACGAACTGTTCATACAATAAGTTACTTGTAAATAAATCTTATATTACAATTAAAAATCAATTAAATAAACGCCATATACAATAAAAGTAATAATAATCCATCGAGAACGATAAACAATAAGTGGAATGTTAATAATAAAAATAATTACATACAAATATATTTTAACTCTAAATTTGGTATCAACAAAAAATACACCACACCCCAGACGCTAGGACATTGGGAGAACATAAATATGCAGGAGATGGGAGCTCTTACTAAATTGACGTAAATTGGTTAGTCTTGATCCGTTAGCCGTGTAGAGAGTACGCGTCGTAGCAAACAGCCCCTTCCCTCGCTGGTGTGGCGGTGCCGATGCGTCGCCGAGGATCAAGATTGCGCGTCCCTCAGTTAGCTGGTTGTCAAGTGCCGAGTGCCACGAACGAACTAATGCTGTTCGCCCTCTTCTCCGCCTTTGGCTCCCTGTTAACCGCGCGCATAAATTAGTCGTGTAGGGTGTGTTTCACTTACTCTACAAGTATTATAGGGATGACGCACCGTCGCCACTGCCTTGTACTAATGGCGTATGAATATTTAAACAAGTGAATAAGCAATATTTTAGGGCATGTGGGGCTGCTGTTTTTTATAATATACATTTCAAATAATTTAATAGAATTATATTTGAAAGTTTGTCATCCCTATTCAATATCAATTGTTCATTAACTATTAGAACTACTAGTATAGTGCGAGGTGCAAGATGATAACGCAATTATGTTAGAGCCCATACGGTTGAAAATTTATGGCTCACTAAAATCATTGTTTCGACCATAAAACATGACGTATGGCTTCTAAATTGACTGAAAGATACTACACGGTTCCAACAAAGAACGGTTTGATGATCATTGGCCATCGTAAAATATATATCTGTTTGTATGTATTCAAACTGGGTTTAAATACTCACTAAACTTTGATTTTAATGTTAACTTTATGATCTTTTCTAGATAATAGATATCAAAATTGAATAGGAAAAAGGAGCCATGTGGTATCGTGTTAGAGAAGTGCGCGTGCATACTTCATGTGCGAGTATCCAGCCGTTGTGTGCCAACTTATGCCTGGCGTACTCGAGGTGGATGGCGCCCTCCGAGCTGAGGAGCAGGGCGCCCTGCAGGCGGGCCAGGGCCGCGGCGGCGTCTCCCGAGGACACGAAGTCCACGAAGGCGACCGGGCCCGCGCCGCCGCCGCCCGTCAGCAGGCGCAGCCGCGAGAACCCCGGGCAGCTGTTACCATTACACTCAGATATGCCCGCACTCGTACCCCACACCCACGCCTCGTGTCTCACATGACTCGGACTCTAACTAATAGTGATGTTTGCGATTCAACTCTCTATTAAGCTGTCTCGTCTAAACGTTTACATATAAATGCGTCAACTGATCTCGAATAGAAGCGATAAATAAAATTTAGTGTAAATTTTTGTTTTCTAATTTGTTTGGCGTGTGTGGTAGATTATATATTCTGTAGTTCTCTGCCTTATGAATACCGTAAATAAACTTGAAGTGCAACAGACAGTTCATACATTTATGTGGTGTTTGTGCTAATAGCATACGACTAGTGTGTTAAGTGTACATAGTTCGACCGTCATGCTTGAAGTGGTACGGGTGCAGGCTCGAGTCTCATACAAACTGAAATATTCATATTTCAATTGGTGTGAGATGTATTAGAACAAGTAATACCCAACAATGGAGTTTGTGATATTTGGTGCGACATGCACTGTAGATAATACACATTTATTATTCTAGTTAATATTATTACGATACAAGTTTCAGTACTATTGAACTGAATACTTTTAGTATTCATTGCGACCATGCAGACACTTAATGACGATTTGGTTCGACTGGAAATATTCAGTTTAGAAATTTTATAATATTTTAGCCAAAAAGTTAACTCTGTAAAGAACATCATATTACACAAAAGTTTTATAATGAGGTTCAGAAGTTATTTTATTACTTATGAAATAAGAAATTTTAAACCTGAAAATTGATAAAATCCACTTTTCTTTCGGTTTAATTATTAACGAAACAAACTAAAAAAATACAAACATGATCCAAAAAATTTTCCAGTCGAATCCACAAAAAGCAAATATAACGTACCTGCTGAATATCTCTTTAAGTTCATGTTCCGATACAAATTGTCCGAGATTCGCCACGAAGAGCGTGGAGCATGGCGGGTGAGGGTGCGCAGCGTGTGCGGGGTGCGTTGGCGCGGGCGCGTGGGCCGGCACAGCCGCGCCCGGCGAGCCCAGCGCCGGCGCCGGCAGGACGCATGCGCCTAGCGTCAACGGGGTCTACGGAGACGAAACATACCACCAATTAGTATGTGTATTGGGTATTACATATTTTATGTGAAAATAGAAAGTAGAAGGCAAAACCTGGTGGTTACGTCATGTTTGAAGCATATCATCATCTTTATATAGTTACGTTTTAAGATTACTTATACTAACCTCTATAAACTATGTCATATTCAAAGATTACAACTTACGTGGTGTGGCCTATCGGCGGCAGCTAGTCAAAGGTAAGAACGCACGGGCGCCATCTGTGGATGGATGGCGGGGTGAACGAGCCCGTGCGACAAAGCTGGCAGTTCCCCTCCGTAGGCTAATGGGTGATGCCACAGCTCGGCGCCCCCTCCAGGGAAGAAGGGGCTGGCTAAGTCTGGATAATCAACGCAAGAATCAGACAAATACCACCCTAAGAGAAATAAAATAATATTGTGTATAAAAAATATTAATCTGCCAAAGAGGGAGCTAACATATTTACAATGTACAAGACAATGTTTTCACGCGTCGACATCGTCAATTTGTCTGACATACGCTTATCATATTATTATGATAATGATGCAGTGTCATGAAAACATGTGTCGAGGAAGTTAACATTGGTGTTTGAGAACACGACAGTTCAGTTCATAGGTAATAGCTTCGCGGAGCTACGAGCGGCCTTGCGTGGTACGTGTAAGCGATTACAGATACTTGCCCAACTTGCGTTTGCTCGACACGCCATCACTCACTTTTAGATACACTAACAAGCAAAATAATATATAATAGGTATATGAAATCTGTGTGTTGTGATAATTCTTTTGTTGGATAGTGTAACGATTAGATAACTACATGGCAACGATATCTCACCTACTATATAAATATTGGTAAAATGGTTTAAAAGTTAATTCACATTCAGTAAATAGGGGCGGAAATATATATATCTTAGATGAGATATAGTTTCTAAATAATATAAAGTCCGGAGAAGACGATCGAGCGAGCGCCGGGTGGTGTGTGCGTCGGCGGTACTTACGTCCAGTGAGTGGGTGCATCAATGCGGGGTGTGCAGCTGGCGCGGCTGTGGCAACGGCCGGCTTCGGCTTGCTGACCTTCGTGTTGCTTTTAGCGAACTCCAGCCGAATCGTTTGCGGCATATCGGGGTCGAACCGGACACCCTGCTGTGAACAGCCGCGAGCGGTGCGGCGCTCCGATATAATGACACCGGCCTGGCCGCGCCGCCACGGGACACACGCGGTCCTTCGTGGAGGCGACGTTGACGAAGCCTAACTCTTTGTTTATTTTAAAACTACTAAATTAAAATAACTAATTGAAATATATTTGTTTCGATTTTGCTATCTGGCTATAAACCGCGAAAGTTATTGTACTTGGTTGAACGATTCAATAGAGACATGAATAACTTTAAAATTTTTCACGGATCGGGTTTTATTTAGACACAATGGGAACCCCGCCTGCGCTTGCCAAAGTGCCGGAACACTGTGCTTGTGGTGTGACATCGAACTCTGTCAAACAGTGACATGCAGTTGTTTATATACACCGTAGCCAAATCGATTTCACTCCAATATCCGGGATTGAGAGCTTAGTGGCTCCGACTTGATGACCCGATATGTGCATGGGTTTAGCATAACTTACGATGCGGTTACTCGAGTCAGGAAAATGTTATTCCAAGTCTACAATGAGAGTATTAACTATAGTGCTTGTTGGCTGTGTTGAGGCATGTGATGAGAAGATTTAGTAACACCGTGCGTTGTACTCTTTTTTATTATTTACAAGTAGGTAGCGTTCTTACTTTCGTGTTCAACTATCTCGGCCTATTGCAAATATATTGTGATTGTCTTTTTAAATATTTATGTGTTTTTGAAAGCGTTTCAAGTTCATGGGACAGTATTTGAGCGTTTGCAGCAGAACTTGTCTTATAAATTAGTTTTAGTATAGATACAGAAATTAAGTGTTAGTAGTGGTTTTATCCTAAATATAACATTTTAATAAACTCTTAACACATTTAAATTAAAACTATTAATGAATAATTTGATATAATTAAATTACTTGGTTAACCTAAGTTATGATGATTTGCGTTAGTACTAACCTGAAGGTCTTGTTTAGCCGCCTCAGCTCCAGCTCGAGTGTGAAATGTGACGAAACCGACCGGCTGCAATTAAAAATGCTTAGCTTCATTAGTGTGTATGATCGAAATTAATTATTATTTCATAATATAAAATTCAAAAATATTATAACGTTGCGATTTTTGAAAAATATATGTTTGAAATGAATTGAATAATAAATTATAAAACATAATTTTTTTACCAAATTAGTTAATAAGTAACAAATGTTACTAGTGTGTCGATAACAAATTACGAATACTGCATAATTTTAATGGTAATGCCATTAAAATTGCATAAAAATATACTTACCGATGCTGTTTTGCCATTTTTGCTGGTAACCTTTAAAAGTGAACCCTCGTATCCCTATAAAAATAAAAAAAAATATCAATCACTCTTTGTGTACAACAATTCATATCAACTCTTATTTCTACAGTTTCTTTAAATAAATGGAAACTAAACCAAAACAAAAGAACAGCTTCTTAAAAGAAGTAAACTAATATCCCTAATAGTATATTAGCTCAAAAACCGAGCTCATCTAATTTCCCTAAATCCCTACGATCGTGACATCATAAATTGGGTTCGACGAAATTTAATTTGCCTATCGTAGTCGTACAATGGTGGCGCACTGCACCAGGTACCATTGAGAACACGAACACGCTTGTACCATCCGTACCAGTCGACAAAATAACAAAACCACCCATGTCCTATGGTAGATTGTATCGATTTTATACAGCTATCCAATATTTTACATAATACATGCTGATATGACTTTCATATCAAATATTTAGCGTTGCGTGACTGAGGGAGTGACGAGCGATACCTATATAACATAGGGATTGGCATTTTTTCAAATTTAAGTTATTCTATAGGTATATTACAGTATTATTTTAAACGTATACTTACTTCATATGCTCGGAATAGCAAATAAAGTTCACGTGGCTTTGCATCCATCGGCAATCCACTGACGAACAATGTCCGCACCTGCAACAATTAAAAACAAGATAAGTTTAAGTTTGTTTTCTATTTAAAAATGAATTCACACTTTAGTTAATTTTTGAGCCCAGTCTTGGCGCGGACCACTACCCGTGACTGCAAACGCAAAAGGTTGTGGGATCGGTCCCTATTCGAGCGAGCGTTCCTCTCGTAGCGAGGCTAAGCGCGGCGCAGAGTTCCGCCATTCAACACGCAATGCCTCCTGAAATCGGCGGAAAGTGGAAAATGGAAGTGTCTCAATGGGAACAGAGTGTCCTATCTGTAGGTTCCCAGTTTCCTATGCCAATTCATCTTTGTGCAGGATAGCGTAAAACTAAAAAATATTATCTAGCAATAATAAAATAGCAATTTATACATTATAAAAGATTCTGTAAAAGAAGAATATTGCGTTCCGTTTTCTATAAAAATATTCCATTTGAAATTAGCTACAAGTTTGTGTCGTTTATTTTTAAACAAAGGCAAGACATTTATCAGAAACCGACACAAAAGGGGCATATTTTCTTTTAGCGGTCTTTGTCGATTCTTTTGCCTTTGTAAACGTTTGAGCGTATTAATTCGGGGTCCATTTAATGAAATAAAACAGAACTGGTAGCAGATTGGCCGCGTGCGGGTAATGGAGATTAATCGCTGGTAACACGGACTACTGTCGCGGCTATCTTGTTGTGCATTTTATTTATGCGCCAGAGTCTTTTACGTTAAATCCTCAATAATTGCACGAGAAAAAAAACTATTCATTATTCCTTTTGACATTTAAACTATTCAAAGATATGTGTTTAGTCCTGTTATTATTAAATTCCTATACCTACCGGTATTTAATTAACTATCGCATGCACATACATATACAACGCGATTAAATGAATATATTATCGTTAATGGAAAAGTTTTAAGTTATTCAATATTCTTTGCTTTTATAGCGGTTACCTTAAACATTGAGAGTTCCGCCATATTTTACCAAGAAAATTTAATTTAAACTTTTTATGATTTTCATGAGTTTCGCGACCGAGGGTGTCGGTGACCCTCACATATATTTTATCGCTTCCGTCCTCAGCCAGCACCAGAATGTCGGACCTTTATGTCGGCTATTTTCCGGTTGGACGCACGAGAATTCCCCGTATCGTCGATACGTGATATTTTTCCTGGACAATCTTTAATATTATATCTCAAGAATACTTAAGTGGCATCTTTTCTTTATATAATGTATACACACATGTTTCTTATTACATTGTGTACGTATAAAGAAATGGTTATTTTCATACAGATTAATATTATAGAATCATTTTTGTAGTGGAAAATTAATAAAAAAATC
>FAPP01024791.1:1268-17421 GCA_001485965.1 Heliconius ismenius | reverse complement strand
CACAACCGCCGAGTATATAATCACACGGTAGTACCCCTTCGCCACGACGGCCTAAAAATCCTATTTTTAATCAAATAAAACAAAAATGTAAGTTTAGATAGATAAAAATCTGTTAAAACTTGTAATAAGTATGTGTATGAATTATAAAAGCAATAAAACCACAATTTCAAATACAAATACAGAATTTATTTTGATATTTACATTATTTGCATTTTATTAACAATCAACATCAACAATATTAAATAATTTGTTCTCGTGGTGTGATACATTTCGAACAGTCGGGGTAATATTACATTTTCCCGAGTTGTGCAGTCGTTTCGCTTTAGTGCACACAGCAACATTTCCAGCCACAAATCATAGCAAGCCAGTTTATAATAATTATACTCTATTTATTTAGCTATATTCTTTTTAAATTTTGGCAGTTTGTATGGGAAGTGTTGCTATCGTACAATTGTCGAGGCTTATGTAATATTACGTGATAATGGCAACACACAAAATTTGACTCGCTAATCAGGTCTCTAGTTTACACTGATACTATAAAATCGATTATTTCCACGCATCGATTTTAAAGTGCCAGCTGTTGGTCTAACGGATGATACAAGTTTCCACCAAAATAAATATTTGAATAAAGTGTGTTTACACGTGATTCGTTTAGCGAGAGACGTGGTTTTAGAGGAAACTCGTATGATCCTTAATAAGCGTTTCGTTTTTGTATCTTTTCGTAAGTATGGTGATATAACTTTTAAATGGCTGTCTAGAAGCGGTGACGTATGGGGTTACGATATGAGAAATTTGAGCAATTGCGAAGAAAGCTGTGAGCTTGAGTTCCTGGGCTGCCATGAAGAATCGGGATTTCATAATTAACATACAACGAAAACAAAACGCTATGAACTAGTATCGACTTAAACCTGGCTAACAAATGAAATGTATAAATGTGTTCAATCACAAGAACTGAACGAACGTTAGAAACAAAGCAATGGCAACCCGCGACGTAAATGGCGGCATCGGGCCAGAATCTGGTCAAGTATGGACATCGCTCTGTCCCGGCACTGGCGTTTGCGGATTTTATGAATGACATTAGACATAGATAAAGCATTTTAATATATTTTTACTTATAATCTAAAATTCATAAGTGGCTAAATATAGGCTTAGGTTTTATAGATCATATTAAACGTTTTAGGCAGTCTAGGTTTGCTCTTGGACGCCTAACTAACGCCGCACGCGTCAGTGCTGTAACAGAACAAAGAACAGCGTCGGACCCTCACTGCGATAGCGATCTCTTCTTACTATTTTTTATATTTTCATTTACACAATATAAATTTAAATTGTTATATTTACCTCACAGCCATCATTATATATTGATTCTACGTTAATTAAGAGGACTATGCGCATAACACGACAGATGGCGTCAGCATACAAAAAGGGTCTAGCGTACATTCGTAATATAGAGCGTTAAGATTTTAAATACGTATATAATACATAAAAAATTCATCATTCTGTTCTAAAAACGTTAACAACCTCAAGCTATTAGCAATAGTCAACAATGTTGTTAATTCTAGGATTTATTTCGCACTGAACATGGAACTACCTAGATGCGAATAGGCGTTAGTTATATTTAATATATAGATATAGAATTAATGAACGTGAGAGTATAGTACAAGTATACTTGGTGATGTTTACACTTGATTCATAGATCATTTTTGTATTTATTATACGAAATAAATTCTTTCTGTCTCTAATACATCTATTATTTGTGCGTGCTGCACGATAGGTAGGTATATAATGTGAATTTTATGTAACAAAAATAATAAATGTTTCATTTTTTGATAATCTAAGATCCGATTTGTACTACCTCGTCGTATATTAATATTTCTGTACATAAAAATTATACTAATAACCCTTTATAACCATTGGCATCCATAGATCCATAGACAAATGGACTTCTAACTAACAATAAACTATTTTTCTCTAATTTTTAACCGGTAACTGGATATACAAGGCATCTATTGATATGGCGTATAACGACAAGCGCAATTTTATTATAGTAAACACTACAATATTACTAAAACCAAAAATAGAACTTCTGGGGGGGAAATGTTACAAATCGGATCGTTTCAAGTGATTGAATATAAGACAAGACGGTTTAGAATTTTTCACATCACGTTACGGGTTACGGTCGAGATTCAACATTCATTACGTACGACATTAGACCTCAAACAAACACGCGCAGAAGGACTCAGCTATATTCTCTCTCGTTAAGGCGATTACAATTAGACACTATTTAAATTGCACACTGATCCACCTCTATAAACTTTTAATTGCGATAAATATTTGTAATGCTGTATAAAAATATTAAAGAAAAAAATCGTCATTTAGTATTACCCTTACATTAACATTCATTAGCGTGTATTTTACATTTTTACAATGAGACGTTCGAACTCTAAACCTATCTAGCATACAGTGACAGAAGCCTAATTCACAACAAACTACACACGACAGTATCGAATATAAACTTTAAATGCAGCCGTAGCCATCTATTTTTAATGCAAAGGAGGATTTATTTTGAAAAATTCTTACGTAACATACAAAATTACATTTGACTATTTACAAAGAACTAGTAATGTTAAATAGAATTCGAGCATAGCTGAAGGCGGTACTCTAGCCGTTAGTTAGGCATGCATGGCTTTCTACTCCAGTCAAAACTAAATTCTTTTAAACTTTCATAATGTGACTGAGGCGGCTGTTACAGTAAAACTTCTGAATATTGAACTCAAAGGATCTATAAGTGGAGACGGAAGGCAGTCCTAGTACAAACATTCGTACGTTTACCGTCGGCCCTAAATAGGGATCTGTGACACCCTAAATATTTTATAATACGATTTGAAACCTGTCAATTTAAAATTGGGCATTATTCGTATTGATTACTAAACGAAACTGGTGATTTCTAAAAATGTACATTGAATAAGAAAAATCTGGACAGACCAATTAAATGGTTTAAACTATCTATCGTGCACAACCATCTCATTTTAAGACATTAGTTAAATTTAGATTTAACGTTCGACATTGATGTCTTGTCATACATCGTCTATCTAGGCATCGACATTAATTTCGTGTAGCTAACTCCTATATATTTCCGAAAATAGTGTTGAAAGTTAAAACGAACGTGTGAGTGCAAATATGAAGATATTATACTATTACTCAAATTCGAAACAAATATTTTAAAAAGAAAAGTATAATTAACCTAAGATATTATATTACATGAGAAAAATATGTGAATACAATTATCACATCTGTTGTTAGGATTATTTAAAATAATTTTTATTGCATGAAATTCGGAATATCGATTTTGGCTTTCTAAACGGTGACTACGAACTATACTTGTACGAGAATCGATTAAAATCTATCTCGACTTTTGTACTTTACCTAAAACTTTATATGATACGGGGCATATAGTACAGTTATGGCAGTATGTATACTCAATTCCATTACGAATTAGTTGTGATATCGTTTGGACCGAGTTTTTTTTATGATAAGACTGTCATACCTGTCTAGAACAAAGTAGCACCTGAACAAATTGCCTGGAACGCTCAAATTACTTTAAAACGTTTTTTATTATATTTAAATACTACTTTATTTTAAGTTGGTATGAAAAAAAATCATTATCCTACATATAAAATATAAGAGTGGTGTCGCTTATTCTAATAAGAAATATGCCGAAAACATTTGGTGAAACGGTGTTAATGTATTATATTTATTAAATCCCCTTTGACAAATTATTTTAAATTTCGTTTAATAATTTTATTTTATTTGACAGTTTCACCACGTGTTCCAGGTTTTAGGTCCACACAGATTATAAATATAACTGACAAGAAATAACAAAAAAAAATAAAATAAAAGTACATACAATTAAAAAGAAACAAAGGATCTACTAGTAAATGATAAATTGACAGTTGTATCAACGTGTTGATGTGTACATCGTTGTCATTTTAAAAATATTAATAACTTTTACCAATGGAGACTACGTCTGCATGAACCCCACGGACTATGTACAGGATGTTTGACAATGAGAATGACATTATTAATTTTTAACAATTCAAACATTGACTAGCATTAGTTGAGGTATTTAATTCGTTAACATCTAATGGTGTGGTGTTACGTGGCGTGCTCGACGCGAGTGGCTGCGACTATTCTAGTAAACTATACATAAATCGTAATCTTCATCAAACATCTTGTAATTTAGTAATAAATTATTGCATTACTTTCGATAACTAGATGAGTTTCTATATGACACTAGAAACGGTGAGGCAAGTCCGACTAAATTAGTAAATTCTAAAAAAAGGAACCCTAATTAACTGCACGATTAGTTCGTTTTAGTTTAGTCTATAATTTGTTTGCAGTTAATCAAAGTTTCTCCTTATCTAATACAATAATCTATGAGAGTCCACAATCGTCAAAGCACCCGGAGTTTATTCTAAATACATCGCAGGCTTCAGAAGCCATATTATAACAACGTTTTCAAAATAATATCACACATTTAGCGAAATTCACTTCCACTCTGCTTCACGTATAACGTATTGAACATTCTCGCAATGGCAAAACTGTATGTTTATATAATTTAAGTTCTCTTTTTTTATTGTGCAGCGCCGCAACCACGTCCTTTGACAATCCCCGCCCTACTTTAGGAAATAAAAAAAAAACAAACAAAAACAAACCAAAAATATTTTCACAAAATTTATTAAAAAAATAAACAAAAAATCTATAATAATGATGTGATTCGGGTAAAATAAATATTTTCTGCGTAGCGTCACACACAGAAAATATTAACAACCCATGTCTACTCTATGATTACAATAATAAGAGAAGATATAATAATAAAAACTAATTATACATTGAAATTAAAATAATATAAAGATGAGCAATGGAACTGTATGCAGACTACCATACCGTGCAAAAAGAAGCTTGAAAGCCTTACCACTAAAATGTAGAATTCAATGAGAATCCAAAGTTAGGTCGAGTCAACTAAAAAAATGTGTTATGTGAGTACAATATCGATCAGTCGGCGATTAGTTACAGATAAATGCTTAGAATATCTACGTTATAAACATTAAAAGTGAAAAATAAACTACTGATAAGGAATGGTATCATATAAACAAAAAAAAAATATTACGCAATAGTTATATAATCTGTTTAGCAGATGCAATTAAAAGTTTAAAAGGTTCCATTTACGTTGAGCATTAGTGAAGTCCGTTTTGACCTACCCTCTTTGTTTAGTCAGTTGTGTCTCCATACTTGGATGTGTATTGTCAAAATTTTTTTATTGACTTTATACGACCTAATTCACGACTAACATTGACATCGAAAGCTTTCTAACTATAATTTTGACTTTATACATCCATTTATGAGTTTTGAAACATCCAGTATAACAGTTCCGATTGAAAGCCACACAGATTTTCTAGGTGCTGTAAGAAAATGACTGCAGTGCGGTATCCGAGAAATGACCGTCGATAAGAGAAACGGGAAGATATATAAAGAGAATAGAAGTGTTGGAAGATAAAAGAAAGAAACAATAATTCAGGAGAACAAAAAAAATCTAGAAAACCGTGTAACGTGAGCGCAATGACAGATTTACAAATAAATTGAACAGATTAGATATTTTTTTTTAAGATGGCAGCAAAGAAGCCATTCGTTATAAAGTACTTTGTTCGAATTCATTTGTTAATCTATTTTTGTTTTGTGGAAACCTAACTTGGATGATGTTAAAAACAATATTTAAAAAAAAAACCTAGATAGGATTTGAAAGACGTTTTATAAGGCTGCCAGATCTCGGGGATTTATATGATTTCCCATTTTATAAACATTTTAAAAATGTATTAATCATATTTATTATCTACTCAGTTTTTAAGAAGCTAACGCTATTTTTTGGAAAGAAATAAACACAACTACATAAAAACAAATAGTAAAAACACTCCTAATATATTATGGCAGTATCACATTTTAGAATATCATACTAACAGGTCGATACACTAAGATCTGGCAACCCAAAAAAGTATCGATATCAATCGAATGATTGTATGTTTATATCGACAAAACTAATGCATGATCGATATTGGATGGACAGCTGATACGTTATACTGTAAATGATTATTAAAAGACACAAATTTTTGTTACAATCTGAAATATTTTTGATCTGTAAAACCTAACATAATATTCCAAGTAAAAAAAAAATCGATCTGGAAATATTTAGTCGACTGTATTAATGGAGGCTTACAATTGACATAATATACCATATTAAATCCCAAATATATCCGGTTTAGCAACCTCGTCTTAATATTATAGGTATCCGAAATAAGGTAGGTAACCTTTAGTCAACTGTCATTGCTTACGAGAGGTTTACAACTGACATAATAATAATTAATCAGGAAGAATTCCAATTGACATATTATAAAACCGAACCGATATATTCGATCTGGCAACCTCATATTCTAGGACTATTATTAAGGGTAGGGTAGGCTAGGGTAGGGTTGTCGGTGTCAGTTGCTAGGGCCCTATATATAGGAGTAGGGCCCGTCAGTGAGGGCGCTGCACAGCAATAGTCAGGACGCGTCGTCTTTGCCGGTTGTTCGTCGGTTCGAGCGGTACTCTACACCTGGGTCGAACTGCATTAGCACGAAAACCTGGGTAGGAAAATTTAATAACAATAAAAAAAAATAGTTTCACGCTGTACCCCGCATAAGGCAGGGTAGGTAGAGGGAACTTTGTGGAAAAGTTTTAAGACATTACGTTCTCCAAACACCGCCCAATTTTAGTGTCGAGTGGTAACTCAGTGTCGCGCTTCGTGTACCAAAGCGAGAAACACATACGAGTAAAAGTTGAAAAAAATGTATAAGAAATTTGCAACGCAGCTTGATAAGAACGTATGGCCTAGGAGTCAGAGCACTTGGACAGCCAAGGGGCGCGGGTTCGAGATCCGTTACGTTCAAACTTATTACAGAAGATAAAAAACATATATAAAAATTATCCTTACCTGATCTGTCGGTAATAAACAGAAGTCGTCAGGCGGGTTTGTAATAACGTATCGTTTGCTACTTGCGTCGCAAGACGACGATGTGTCTCTAAATCTGTACAGTCCTATGCACAGCATGCCGTAGGTCCTCAGCGCCGCTACGAAGAGGTCTCCATACTTGCCCGCTTCACCGAACTGTGCTAGGGGCCCGTCGTAAAGAGATATTTGACCTACTCGGCATCGGTCTCTGTGAAATAAGAAAAATAAAAGGTTTTTTATTGGGCAAGGTTATGTCAAAAGACAATTTCTTTTGACAAGTTACGAAAAAATGTTAGTATAAGGCGTATATATAATGTGTAATAAGTATGCGTTTTGAAAAGAAACCAGAGGCAAGAAAAGCGGAGGGATTTGTCCTCAATTGGCACGTTTGGAACGTCGTACCAAATGAAAGAACAGAATAGAACAGATTTTTTTCAGCGTCACACTGTATCTCGCATGTAGCAGGGTAGGCAGTGTTGAATGGCGAACACCACGCTGAACTAAACGCCGCCGATTCCCTCTGTCTACCCTGCTATACAAATATATGAGATTGAGGAAGAAAAATCCGTATAGTGTACATAATATAATAGGTACTTAAATAAAATTAGAATTTACCTATTAGCCAAGCTTTCGGGCGTGGAGTACCCGCCGCGCAGGCCGGCGCCCTCCGCCAGTATGAGCTCAAGCTCGGGCGTAGCGCCGCCCGTTATCAGCGACCGGATCAATGTGAGCGCGTTCTGGTTGAAGTATGTCTGGAATTTGTGCGAATTATATATATATATATATATTACCTTTACGCTGCATCCCGCATATAGCAGAGCGAAACTTGGGGTTAAACATTCCGTTCCCCGTTTTTTGCACAGTTTTTTAAATTAAAAATATTATCATGAATAAAAAAAAAAACAATTAATATCGAACTCACAGTAGACATAAGCGAGTCCAAGACACTGACGGCGAAGGCAGTCCCGCAAGCGAACGGCTGCGTCAGGTATAGCTCGGTGTCCGGATCGTCATCGTCGTCCTGGTCTAAGAACTGGACGTTGCTGTCGTTTACCAGTTCTATAATTAAATAATTGTTTTACAATCTCTACTTATACTGAAGTCGTAACTCATTGGTTTGTACATTGATACTTGGTTTACAATTATTAAAATACAAATCATGTTATCACGCACTTTAGTATAATTCTTACAATCCATTTGACATTTACTCGATTTGAAACGATTGAAAAGATTTGAAAGTTTACTTTGGTTTCAAAGAATGGTATAAAATTGATAAATTATTTTAGATTTCGGTGTCTTTGTTTTAATTGTTTCATTTGACATAAAAAAAACTGTAACTTTACTCGTTCATACAACGTTCATCAAATTGCTATTTGATCGACAAAATATATACCAAAAAATACTATACAAAAAAAACTACACATATAGAGGTTTGAGCCCATAACTACTTAACTACGTGATACCTAACAGTCATCATAGGTCCATTAGTGCCATAAGTGGAGTTGCGTCGTTGCAACACTACCGGCGTATGACTAACCGTCAAATATCACAGATTTGATGTCCAACGGAACCGGGAAAGCTAAATTGACATCCAAATACCAAAAATAGCACCAATATACTATGTACCCACCAGTAATCATGGGCACGTTGGCGCCATAGACCGAGCCACGTCGCTGTAGCAGCACCGGCGCAGGGCCCACAGGCGCGGTGTTGTTGCTGAGCACCCCGATGGTATCGTCGAAGGTCATGGCCTTGATGTTCAACGAAGCCAGGATAGCTTCCTTGTCGGCCAGCGTCGGGTCATCGTTGGATGGCACCTTCGCTGACAGTATGCAGCACATGTCACATAGGTTCACATTAACTGCACGCAAGTCGGCCCGGCTTAGCGGTGAACCCTGTGTGTAGAGGAAAAAAAATATTTTAATTGATTAGTTCTTAGTTTTGATTAACTTTAAAGTAAAAGAATCATTCATTGTAAATATTGAAAACATTGAAACATGGAAAAACAAATGGTAATAATTTTCTAGTGTGGACTTATGTAATGAGTATAAATATTTTCATATTAATAAGTATAGATATTTTTATAACACCTCATTATAATATAAAAATTATAAAAAATTATTTCTATTCTATTCATTTTTTTTCATTACTCAGTTTTTCAGTTCCTGCCTATTTTAGAAACATTAAGTAATAAAATGTGTGTTACGTTACCATAAGCTCAGCTATGTCAAACTATAATTTCAAATCTACGATAATCAAATAAAAATAAAAGACCTACTTACATTCAACACAGAAATCTTGGGCAGATTCTGCAACATCTTCCACTCACGTCTTATATATTCGACGCTACCAACTATGACGACGTGCTTCAGCTCGTGGTAGTGGAAGTTGGAGGCTCGCAACGGCATTACCAAGTTCCGTAGACCTATTAACGGGGAGTCGGGATCCGCAAATAGACAGACTACCACGTGACCGTTGAGGACCGTCATCGCCGCTTGGTTTCTGTCCTGTATTAAAAAAAATGTTATAATTTATATATAAACCTGTGGTCCACCGCGTGGTCAAACGGCAATAACTAAGATTGGTATACGAGTACTCGTTTATATGACACATTAAAAGTGCCCGAGGCCACAGACTTCCACTCGAGACAATTTTTTTTTATCCGTACCAGTAGTTCCTGAGATTAGTGCTAACAACGGACAAACACGCTTTATAACACTGGTATAGCATTAGTATCATATACATAATGTACAGTAAAAGAGATAAAAAGAGAGCATAATTTTGTAAACGCAGCACTTCATCTAATCATACCGAGAAAAACATTCAATCAATTGAGATTTGAAGCCACAACTATAAATAGTCCAGCCATTGCAGAACTGCGCCATAACGACCACACAACCTAACAATAATCAAAGACAAAATAATGTCTATCAATCAAAGTTTCATAAAATATACATACTAAAATACAATCTTCTAGATTCCTCGCTGGACTCCAATGAAACATTCCCGTGGAGTCATATTTCATTTCAGTCTTTTCGAAGTCGAAATCTTTCGACTGGTCATCAGCGAGGCCAGCCGGCAAACTTACGCCATTGCTGTTTTGATTCCCGCCACTACTTCTACTCGTTGGCCTAAATTAAAAAAATAATAAAATTTGACATTTGCGATTCCCGCCATTTTGTGTTGCGTGCTTTGTACACAGTGCGCAATTCAGAATTCATTTGTGTGCTTTTAAAACTTTGCTTGTTATATTATTCGGTGATATTTTAGTGGTTTTGTTTATGTTTACGCTAATCAGTTTAGATATAAAAAACATGAATATACCAAGTAACTACTAATGTTAAATAGCAAAATCTACAAATATTTGCAAAGAAAACCATTTTAAGTATCTACTTTATATTGGTATATATTTTCTTTTTCTTGGCATATCCATTACGACTACAAGTATAATTAAAATAATATAATTATATAGCAAATGATATAATAACTGCACAATGCTAATTCAACTATTTCTAAAAAACTAAGTATCATACCCCTGGAACTTAATTACATTCTTCATACATTCTACAAAAAGTCGAAAAGACGAAAAGTGCCGTGCTTAGATAGGAATGTGATTATTTTATGATGAAAATATGATAAAATAAATAAAAAAATTACAACAATACAATTGAAGATACAATTCTACATCTACACATACATAGCCGTTCACTACGAAACTGAAAGAAAACATTATCAACGTCAAAACTACCGATAGAAATTATCTAGGTGATATATAATTATATAGAAATTACATGAGTTTTTTCACTTCGTAGGCTAGATGATAGGCTTGGTAATTCGTATCTTGGTCTTGCGTATTCCTGCAAACAGGGCCAGAATATCGTCTCCATTGTTCCGATGAGTTGGAAAGTGCAACACAATGGTAATTATCATAGACAGATATACAATATACATGTGCCGTGCATACATTGTGCACTTCGTGCTAGCAGACATCGAATGCTTGTAAAAAGCAGTAATAATATTAATTTGACAGAAAAGAAAACTTAATTTTTACAGGGTTGATTTTGATTAATTACATATGAATATTATAATAAGATATTTTAGTTATCTATTTAGAATTTAATGTGATGTAGGGAATTACCTAGGTATAAATAAATATATTGTATTTGTATCTGTGGTAGAGAGTTACTTATATTATATCGTTTAATCTGTGCCACATTTGGATATTATTATTATTACTATCAAATATTTTAAGTTATCTATACCAAAGGTATTGCCAATGTTAAAATAAAAATGATTCACCTGTAGACTGTAAGGCAGAAAGGGTATTATAACATTAGTATTTGTATATAAAACATTTACTACTATAAAGCTAAATGACTTACGTGTCGGGCGGAGCCCTGTTAACGTTCGGTTTGACTTTGTTGACTTGCCTCGTTGTGTTCATCAGTTGATTAGCTGTAGGTGACAGTAGAGCAGTGGGCGCACTCCGGTGATTACGATTTATTACTAGAAATTTACAAAATATTACAGCATTCTTTAGTTAAATATGGGGCTATGCTTTAATAATGAGGATATTTTTATCTCGAATAAACAAAAAGAAAACAAATTAATTTAGTCCGACTTATTGTGAGTATGTATATTTTGGTGCGATATTTTTATATTATCTCTACATAATAGGAGAAATAGAAAAATCGAACGATGAATTCTAATCAATTTTTTACTTTCTTAACCTACTTACATACATACACACTATAAAAGAGCCTATATAAATCTGTAAAACAAGCATTATATTAAAATATAACATAATGTGTAAAATATGTTTTTTATTGACCATATAAAACTTCACGTTTTCCCATTGCCTATTGAAGATTGTATTAATAAAATAATACTTACAACTAATATCTTCGCCCCTTTCTCTAGCGATTTCACCTTGAACAACAAACCAAAACAAAATGATTAGTAATAATTAGAAATTCAATTCGTTAAACAAATGAATTCATCACAAACATTATGCAAAGGTACAGAGGATCCAAGCTACAACAAGAAGCTTCAAGGGCATTCATTCATAGGTTTAAAGAAACAGTAAGATGCATGGAAGGTTCGCAAGGCAACGGGGTACAAACCAGAAAATATGATGTTCCGCTTTAGAGTTAACCAAGAAGCATAGACCAATGAAATCTTAACCTGGGTTGTTATGCGATGCAAAACAAAACTGTAGTTGGGTCGTGTTAAAGGTTAAATCCTAATCTTTATGGGAGTTTCGCTTGAATAGCGATAGTTAGTCTAGCTGGGAACATGCTCGATGATGCAAGTCAGACCTCGCAATGGCTTCCAATGCCATGTGCTATGAAAGGCGTGAAGCATCTAAGTGCAACTTGCTCAACCTATGCTGGCTTGTAAATGTGTGGACCGATGAATTAAAAGGAAATAAAAAAAAATCACTCTCATATTTAGTAAATTTCGTATGGACAACTCTGGATGCAGTGAGATTTATATCACTTTGGGAATCGTGTTTTAATTTCATATAATACGTGTTACTTAGTTGATCCTATGCTAAACCAGTAAATGTATGGTTGCTGTTCCTTTACGCTTTTTAAATAATTGTAAATAAATGCACAAATTATTCGATAAGAATTACAAATAAAAAAAAGTATGTGTTATTAATAATATTTCATTTGGTTGTCCCTTAGAACGCGATACCCAAAGCCTTGCCAACAGAATTCACTACATCCATAATTGTCAATATAAAATTTACAGTGTTAAATTCCTTCGGTGTGTAGTTAAACACTAAAAATAATAAGAAATCACTCAATCCCGTGGGATGTACCTCGAACATGGACCTTCTTGGGCAACTCTGGCGGCGTGAAGGTGGGGGGAGGATGGTGGTCATCTGCAAAACATCAGCACAAGTTCGCATTCCGATACACCACTTAATAATACCTACACATCGCAAGTACCGTTACCACTTATTCATGAAATTTGATGATACATTTATAAAAGAAATGACAAATCGGCTTCACCTTAACATAAAGCAAATATTCCAAAAGCTGTGTAGTTAGAATTGACAAGCATCCATATTTTAGATATACATCAAAAATGTGGTAAAGGTGAAACTGATGTTGGAAGACAAATTTACCATAAAGAAACATCAATTATTTTTATAAATTACATTAAATTAAGTTAATTTAATTAAAACATTCACATGCAACACACTACAACTAACACAGACAACATTTAAACAAATACCAGACAAGCTTGGTGTGCAACTAAAGACTACGCTACTGTTAATATTTATTAGTTTTAGGTAAATTTCTTTAATAATGAAAAAATGACTAATGTAAATGGGGATGGTATGATATTTTAGGGGTGATTTTGGGAGATTCTGAGCTTTCTATATATCTAAAATTAACGATAGTTCGAGCTCTAATAATGTAATTTTCAAATCTTACATAAAATACAGTAGCGTATACCAAATTTTCGTCGGATCTGATGCATTGATCACAGCAAGGTCCACATATTTCTATCGAGGCGGGGCCATCTAATTTTTAAATTAAACGTTTCCTATTGCAACATGATGAGAATTAGAAAAATTTTGTCTCAATTATAAGCACGTAATATAAAAAAACTATAACTTTACAACATCCATTTCAGAGGGACTATCGATGCAGAATTAGGGTTCAAATATACTCCTAGATATACGTTTATTGTTTACGATAAGTAACATTAACAAGACCAAAAAATAAAATGACATCACAAATTTCTCTCTATGTTTAAGTCTAATAGAGAGGCGAAACATCTAACTGCTGTATGCACATAGATAACGTATACAAAACAATGATAACAGGACGATATTGCTATATTTGGTGCGTGCGAGTTGCGACCACCGACACCGTATCGACACGACATTTAGGTTGTACGCGGACTGCAAAATTCATCAATTTGGTTACAAAATTGCGAGTTTTAAGACTGAGTTTGCCTTTACAAGTGGATCCTTTGAACTCAAAAGCTTAATATAAACGGTAATTTCATATTAATTGTAAGACGTGTGCAATTTTGGAAGCAATAGGACAATTAAGAAGTCCACGTACTGTCACCCGTACATTGATACGATTACAAGAGTTACGTACTTGCCCGGCCAACCATCTGGACGGCTCGTACGCCTTTCCTGAATGTAGCCACTGAATTAAGAAACAAACGTTTACAGCCTGTTAAATTACATTATGATTATATCCTGCTTGTATGAGGGCACTTGGGTAGGAGTAAGGCAAATAAAATATATATAAATGTACATTGTATGCAGACAGAGATGCAAAGCTTAGAATTGCTACACATTTTTTATTATGTGACCCAAGTGTTTCTTATTTGGCTTTTGGTCACCAATAATCTGATTGATTTTTATGTCGGTGCTTAAGTTTTTAAATATGTACGTTATTATAGACAATATATTTTATATTTTAAAAATTTTTTTCATATTATTTACATTTGTCATATCAAAATTTTGAAATATATAACTGATTATTGGTACCCAAAAGCAATATTTTAGACCCTTTCCACTATACCCTATTATTTAACCACAGTCAAGCAATATCGTAGTTATTAATTGTGTAGTAGCTTCGCTA
This sequence comes from Heliconius ismenius, assembly GCA_001485965.1. NCBI lineage: Eukaryota > Metazoa > Arthropoda > Insecta > Lepidoptera > Nymphalidae > Heliconius > Heliconius ismenius. Next base: position 2,760 of record FAPP01024791.1, on the reverse strand, counting down.
ACTGCGTGTGTGGTATAAGTGATAGCGTACTGTAGCCCAACTGTATATTTTTGTTAGTTATGCGGTTAAATTAGTACAGTGAGGTACGGTAATAGTGATTTTACTCCGTACCGTCGATACTTTGGTACGTATTAACACTTTGTTTCACCATCCCCGTCTGCATCATCATCATTCCGACATCTGGAAAAATCCAAACACTGACACACACGAAGGCTCTCGAGGAAATTGGGAACTTGATGTTTGATAGAATCAAATTTTTAATTTCCAAGGTTTTGGATAAGATAACACAATCGTATAGTGACCACTTATGTTTGAGAAATTATAAATTTGAATTCACTAAATGCGATGATATCACAATGAGTAGCGACCGTATCTCTGGACCGTGCGTTAGTTTTATTAGCACAGGCAAGCTGGAACTGTTCTATGAAGCCTTTCTTGTTCCGAAGCTCACTCCCTATGAATTGTTTAGCGTCTTTCATCACTCTGATCTTTCTGAGACATGCTTTCATGGATTTGCATTATAGACAGTGTTTAAACTAAAGTGTCTGGGATTAAATGAAGGTGCAAGTTGCTTTGCGAAATTCAATTCTACTTCAATATCATGCATATGCCTGGGCTCTGAGTGCATCATGTCAATTTATATCTACGCCTCCATTCGTTCTAGAGTGACAGAAAATCGTGACCAAACAGTGTAGCTACAAAAGATTTGCTTGCGATTGTGGTGTTTGTATACATTGAATGATGCACTGGACAAAACGAGGGGGCGGGAATCTCTCACGAGGCTTAGAAATGATATCAGAGTGCTTTGAGTCCATTCACGAGCAGACAAACACAATGAATGCTAATCGAGCACGGATCATATTTGTAGCCGATCCAGACTGTGAGGTACGGACACCACTAAAGCAACTCAAAAGTATACACGAAAATAAATTGAAAAACGTCAATCTGTATGCTTAGGTGTGGTGCAAGTTACCTATATCGGCTCCAACCTTCCGCTGGTGCGCGGTCACTAAAAGTTTAGGCCGAACATATTAATTTCTCACATATAAAAACAAAAATAGTGACACATCGAGATCCTAAAGTGTAAAATGTACAATATAAATATTAAAGTGTTATCAGCGGTCCTTTAGAGCAAGTGTTACGGTTCCAGAAAGAATGTCACAGAATTATGTTATTAAAAAATATTTATTATAAATTGATTATTATATATTAATTAATTTGCAAAATATTTTGGACTTTCCTTTTTAATTAAATCATTAGTTGTTAAATAAACCAAAGATCTTACAATTTTTGCATTTGCATTTCTTGATGAGTGTTTCATCTTTGATGTCTTCGTGACATGCTTTGCAATAGTACCACGCTCTGAAATGAAAAATAAAGACATTTTATTTGTCTAGAAATATACTTGTGTGAATTACAAAAACACTTTTGTGTGTTTTTTTAGCTTTACGCTGTACCCCGCATATAGGCAGATGGAACCTAGCATTAAGAC
>FAPP01024768.1:0-10849 GCA_001485965.1 Heliconius ismenius | reverse complement strand
TTCCGCCAGTCGATACGCAATGTCTTGCGGAATTCTTGTCTTAATACCAAATTCTCTCCGCCCACCTCGCTGTATATGGGTGTCATGTGACATTAAAACAATCACAATACAATGTGCAAAAAAAATGAGTCAAGTGCGAGTCCGAAGCGAAGCTTTTCACAGTAGGTAAGTAAGTATACCAACATCTATTTACCAAGTTTCAATTGCGTAGTTCTTCTAGTAGTAGTACCTTGTGGTATTAGTAGAAGGATGACGAATAAATTATAAAGTGGCTGTGACATACAGACAGCCATTCAGCGACGAAGCCTCAAAAATAGCGAAAAATAAAAATCTAGTCCGGATTCTGAGTAGAAATATTAATATTGACGCTGCCTAGAGCTTCAATGTTTCTGTTTCTAACTTATTAAATTATGCACTACTGTTTTATTTTATAGGGACCTATGTTTGTAACATAATTTCTTCTTTTTGTGAGAAATATCTAGGTAAAATATTTTAACAGTTTTGCCAAATAATGTAATTAATTAAAGTTAAATATAGTATCTATTAAATAAATAATATTTTTAAGGATACAATATGAATATTTTGGAAAATTAAAAAAATAGCTGGTTATGGGCTGTGATGTGGTAGAGGCGAACATAATTTTTATTATTTTCTTGTTAAAATCAAAAATCTTGCTAAGCTACATTAATCATAATTTTGGAGTCAAGAAAAATGTTTAAAAATGTATATATATATATTTTGTTTTTGTTTATTTAATTACAAAAATACAAAGTAGGATAAGTTATACCAAAAAAATATACAATTAAAAGGTCGAAATGCGTCAAGAAATCATTGCCACACGTGTAGTGGTAGTGAGAGGAAGTATTCTCGTCGGAGTCGCGCGGGAAACGCACGCGCAGTCGTATTTTTTAAATTTTTTTTCGCTACGGAATCAAGTGAGTTTTGAATTATTTAAGTGATATACAAATTATTTTTAAAATAATATATTCAAACAAAATTCTTATTTATAAATTTTTAATAATTGAAATATTAACCAATGTGTAAATTATAAACGGACAGAAATAAATAATAATTAAATTTATATAGAGATAAATATATGAAATAAATGTGCAGATTAAATTAAAAGTATTGCTAGAAAGCTTTTATGAATCGTAATTCGATATCGTATTTAATGCATTTAGCGGGTCTTACAAATCGCTAGATTTCGATGTAATTAATTACTTTGTGCAGATAAATTTCTATTTAAATTACTCAACACAATTCGAACAAGATACGAAAAGTAATTACTGTCCATTAATAAAATAAGTTTTATTTTAGTTTAATTTTTTTACTCATGTAAGTTAAGAGACACTTCGTTCTTCACTTTTATCAATTAGAATTTATTATGAAGAATTTAGATTTTAATAATAATAATATGATGTGCAAATTTACATTTTTGTACTAATTTCAATGAAAAAATATATCTTCATTAAACAGAAATTGTTGAGATATTTTTTTAAATAATATACTGCTGCAAAAATTCTCTTGTATTTTTTTTTATATATTGAAATTTTTCTATAAATTTTAATGTTTTACTTTAATTAAATATTTTTAACTGTGGTTAAAAATATTTAATTAAAATATCTTTCCAGTTGTTTTCTTTGCTGTGAATCAGAAACAACAAAACAATTATTTGCATTACGATTATTCTAGGATAGCGTTCACGCTAAGCATGCTGAACTAGAGTAGTAGGTTAACGGATTCTTAATATTTTTCAAGGCATAATTTGATCCTTGTATTTTTATCTAATCATTTACAACAGTGTAACGTGTTATTATAATTGAAGGCAAAATAGGATGCGTTAACAATAAACGTACGTAAATCACGCAAGCTCTTTTAATTAAGTTTATTATTTTAATTTGAAAGCTGTCGAGGGGCGCAAGGATGTGACTACTCGAGGAAATTAATTATTATTCTTCTTCGCACTGGCATCAACGCAAAGTCCGTCATTGGATTCCGCCACTCAACACGCAATGCCTCAAAACACTCGGCGGAAAGTAGATAATAGACTGTGTTAACACTAGGTTTCCTCAGCCTGTTCTTCTGTGTACGGGATACAGCGTGAAGCTGATTTAATTTAGATTTATTCGAAAAGCCCTAATATTTTAAGCATGTGTTTGTATTAAATAACGAATTAGACTCTATCAATTTACGTTAGAAAAACTAATATTAGCAGACAATATAGGGCACAAACTTTTGATGGAATCTCAAGACGTGACCGTGATCCCAAACGCCGTGCCTGTCCAAACTTTGTTTTATTGCAAATTAATCGGCAATAAGGTTTTATGTACCAGAAAATCTTAGTATTTTTTTTGTATATGAAAATATATGAGTATTTAGAATTTTATAACGTTTGAATATACATATTATTTACGTAGTAGTATTACTTTACAGGTTGTGGGTTCCATACCCACTCGAGGAAATTAAATATTAAATATTTTCATTTTCTCACTTTGATAAAGAGCGTAGAGCGATGAGTTCAACTCAACATGCAATGCCAATGCCTATTAAAATATCTGTGAAAAGAACTATTTTGCCAGTCCAGGAATCTGTGAGGTAGCACTGTTCTTTTATTTTTGCGATACATTTATTTCTCTTACTTTTAAACTAACGATATTTTAATTAAAAATGTTGTGGTATTTGATGAGACATTGCAAAAACTATAAAAGCTTTGAAAGATGATTTACCAAAGTATTATGTAATAGTTATAATGCATAATCGTCCATTGCATAAGCTCGCCTTACCGCTCTAGTACCCTAGGAAAGAGCAGGAAGTGCGACGGATATAACGGGTTTGCCTTGTTACGTCTCGTGCCGTATCGATAGAGCCTTTATATTAAATGTCTCTTGTGGAACTTCATAGGTCCAAGGTTCGATTTACTGTTGAAGATGTAAACTAAAGATATTTACAATATTGTTGTGTGCTAGAATAATAGAAAAGTAGTGTTAGACGTTCGAGATATCAATGGAAAGTAAGGTGTTAGATTACTATGTTTTCTAAGTTGGAGTAAATTTTGTATCTTAAGGTTATTTATATCGCAATATTTAACTACTACTAATAACTACTTTTTCTTTTCTTTAATAATAAAAAATAGACAAAGAAGAAAAACAAATTATTTTTATATAAAAAATATATATTGGCAGTAGGTACTTACTAAAATATAGACATTTTTAGCGTCACGCACAGAGCAGGGTAGGTTACCTAGTGGGGAACCTAGTGTTCCGACTAGTGTTAAGATACTCCGTACTCCGTCTTCTAGTGGCAAGAAGTAACAAAAATATTTGTTAATCAAATAATCATATAAACACTTACGGTTGTACTCAGTATTTCCAAAAAATAAAATAAAGAGTGCATCTCTTGTAAAATTGAAGGTGAAATTGCAGTTTGATTTTGCTTATTTTAATTTTGTTTCCTGTAGGTATGTACTCAGAAAACCGCAGTATAATTTCAAAGGATCTGATCAAAGCTTTCAATTAGTTTCGTCATGTTACAAGTTTTTACCTCGAATTACCAAACCTTTATACACTTAAACCTAGGCTTCATTTAAAAAGGTTGTTAGTGGGGTATACAGGCAAATGTCATTACAATTATCTGTAGAAACTGCATATCTCTTTGTTGCAGTATTATGATAAATCTAAAATATATTTTTCAGTACAAATTACTAAGTAATATTAAGTATTATTTTATTTTGTATTTTTTTTTATTGAATTCCGTTTTTCATCACATAGAGTTGACATTGGAAAGATGACAAGTATTTTATTAACACTAAATGTTCTCTCCATACATCAACTTTATATGTAGATAAAAAAAGATATCCAAAATAAAATAGAAAATAAAAAAGATTTTTCTCAAATAAAAAGGCATTTTCTAAACATAAGGAAGTTCTAGACTACAACTAATTAAAGATTCACAATCTCATCGTTTCGTCCTTTCATTAAACTTTTAATAAACAACCCGAGTGGACTTCAAAAGTTTCAAAGGCAACCTTGAAATTGAAACTTGATAGAGCAATATTTTATTAATGCATAAATTATCTATTACCGCTTTTAAAGTGGGCTTTGCGTATCTTTCATTTAATAAGAATGAATATATAAAATTTATCTATGAGAATATATTTTGTATGGATTTTTTTATTCTTCACAATTTTGATTACCAGTCTGGGGAATGAAAAATGTAATATTTTATTTCTTCGCTCTGGTAACGATGTGAAGGGTGGTGTTGAGTTCCGCCACTCAACACGCAATGCCTCCAGAATATGGCAGAAAATGGGGTACAGAGTGTCTTAACACTAGGTTTCTCTGGCTACCCTATTGTGAGCGGGATAGATCGTCATGCTAAGAAAACCAGAATTACTTCATATTTGTCGGTACCTATTACGTTGGTTACTGGCATATGTGAGTGATATTCAAATTAACATGTTTATATATGAAGATGCCAATGTCCTCTTAAATAAATTTACTTTTCAATTATGTTGAAACAGATTTTTATGCACGTCTAGTTATCTTTTAAAGTCAACAGATATACAAATGAGGTAAATTAAGTAAAATTAGTTAAGGACTAAGTGGGAATCTGACTCCTTAACAGTTTGAGGCCGGTCGTGGTGCAGGGCCACAAGTGCATTGATGTAAGGTTTTTGGGTTCGATCCCTTGAAGAAATAAATTGGTGTCGAGATGAAGCGCGGTACTGAGTTCCGCCACTCAACGGCCAATGACTTCAGAATTTGGCGCAAAACGGGAAATTGTGTGTCTTTACACTAGGTTCCCTCATTTATTTTTTCAATCAGAGTGAAAATGTGCAGATGGGCTCTACTGTTAAGACGCTTCGATTTTCCGATATCCATCCAAATTTTAAACATATTAAACAGCAGAACTTAACGCCGCGTTTTGAGCATACTTGCTTTCTAAAGTAACAATTTTTTTTATTAATTTCTCGCTGCATCAGTACACGGAGAGAACCTTCTAACGTAGTGTTAAGAGACGTGGGGAACGGAAGTTCTTAATGGGACAGACAGTTCAGGGAAGAGATTAAGAACTTCCATTCTCCACTTTCCAGAAAACTCTGGAGAATTATTGACTATTACTTTTAAACACCACGAGATAGTACAAATATATTTATACTTAATATTGTTGATATTAGATTCATACTTATAATATTAAACTATGTATTTAATACGTATGTTTGTGCAAGTAGTTTCAAAATACAAGTAACTAGTAAACGTGTTATTTTCACTAAAATATTATTGTACGCAAATAAAGATTGTATAACACCTTTCAAGTTCATATACTAAAATGTTTTCACATTGTAAGGCTTCGTGTACATTTATTGAATTTTATACGTCCGGATTTAAAAAGCACTTAAAAGTATATTATTATTATTAGTTATTATTTTTAATTGAATACACAAAGGGAGATTATTTCGACTGTATGTTTGTTTTACTTCAATATTCTTTTTTGCTTATTCAAAGTTTTCATATGAGAGAAATAAAAAAAATATTTATCTATATAAAAAATACTGATTAAACTAAAAAGATTAAAAAGAAACCAACAATAATTCATTAGGATTAACAGTCGGAGCTTATTTAAATTTTACAAGGCTCGTTGTGAAGATATAATTGGTTGTAAAATAGGTTAAATTTTTAATTATATCATAACTTTGAGTCTTTAAAAATAAGTCAACATGCAATGCCTCCAGAAAGTGACGGAATATGGAGAACGGAGTGTATAGGTAGGCATTAACTTTCCTCTATTTATCCTGCCTCATGAGGATACGGCGTGAAGCTGAAAAAAAAATAAAGTAAATTATGTAAAGTAAATTAAAGTAAATTAAAAAGTAAATTATGTACCATATGCTTAAACATGGTGTGTATATTAAACTGGGTGCAAATAAACGCGTAATGCCGCGACATACTGACACCGCTTTTGATTACGTATAGGTACGTGGCCCTATTTTCCTCCAAATTCTCTGACAATTTAAAATATTTTTAGTTTGTGATTGAAAATCTTTCTGTCAATGGTTCTAGATTCGATGTTCATTTAAGAGAATTTGTTATATTAATTTCTTTATGTTTTGCTTAGCTCAAATAAGTGAAACTCTGATTCCTAATGTGTCTCATTAATATGAACAAAGGATCCTGTCCCAAAAGGAGAGATACGGCAAAATAAAGTAGCAATTAAATACTTGGGTGTCATCATTTATGTCTCATAAATAATTTTACATATAATAAATAATATGTTTTAAAGCAAATTTTGTGTAAGCGTCGGATGTTTACGAATGTAATAATTAATTTTACGTAATGTTTGAAATGGAAAGTGAAATTCAGGTATCGAGAACAAAAGTATAAAATTAACCTCGTTTTTTATAAATGTTAACTTTATCTTTTCAAAGATCTTGAAGTTTATGATGCTAAATTGTTATTTTAATTAATTATAATCTGTAAATTTCTAGTTCTGTGGCAAATCTGTGCTTGTAAAACATATTTTTTGCATTCATACAGAATATAAAAGTAAAAAATATGCTTTTTGAGTATAATTATAAAACGTATATGGTTGTTACGGTGTCTATAAAAGTAAGAGAGTGACTAAGACTTTTTTAGTGCGTTGGTTAAAGGTCAGTCTATATACAATTTTAATTAAAAAGATTTAAGCACGTAGAGGGAACCTAGCATTAAGACATTCCCATTCTTGTGGGACGCTACCTTTTTCTATTTTCTGACAAATTCTAGAGCAGCTGGAATTATTTAAATATTATTATTTAAACTATTACATTCAAGGGAATCAAAATGTATTAAATGGCTTGTTTTCTTACATATTGAAGCTTTTCGAACCAAACGGAAAACGCCCAGAACTACCAGTTGATTTTAAATAGATAAAAAAAATTAAACAGTAATGTCATCTATTTGCTTATAAAAACTGTTAACCAACGGTTACTATATAACGTTACAATAAAAATTGGCGCCTAACTCTGCCAAAATCAACGCCACGTTCACTTTCACTAAGTTGTGTTTTTTTTTTGCAGAATCGAGACGAGAGCAAGTGCATTCCGTAGTTAATGGCGCTGTAGTGAATTGTGTTTTGTGTTAAAAATATAAGTGTTGCCAGTGTTAAATATATATTTTAAAGATGGTAAGTTATTTTATTATTTTTTTATATGCGACGAGCGTATATTAAATTATCAATAAATTGAATTTGACATTTAAATTTAATTTCTAATTGTTGTTTGGTAGTTATTGCTAATAATAATAGAGGATGTCGTGGCGCAGTGGCCCTAGCGAGTGACTGTAAACAGGATGATTGTGTGTAAAATTCCCACTCAGAGAAATTAATTTTTATTTATTAATATTTTCATTTCTTCGCTCCGGTAAGAATGTTAGGCGTGGCGTTGGGTTCCGCCACTCAACACGCGTTTTGAACATTCGCAGGAAAGTGGAGAACGGAGTGTCTTAATACTAGGTTGCTATATGCGGAATACGGCGTACGCATGTATAATAATAAATTTTACATGTTATGCATTTTGTAGTATTGATAAAATAATATCTTTTAGTCTTATAGGAATCATAGGTATGCTATGTAACTTTTGTCCTTTTTAAAATATTTATTCTAAAATTTAAAATATATAAAAAAATATATGATATGGAAAATGAGGGCACGGACCATATGTCTGTAGTGTTATTAGACTTTAAAAATGAAAAAAAAAACATACTACTAACTCATAACTATTTTTAAATATTATCAACGTTTTGTTTTTAAAAAAACTTTGACATTTTTAAATATCGACATTTTACGATAAAATAAATTAAAACATTACTAAAATATAAGGTTATTTAATTTTTTTAACTATTCTACGCAGAAGAGTGAGAGTGGACAGTCTTTCATTGTTTGTAAATAATTTTATTTATCTTTTAAGGCATCTGTGCGGTTGTTAACTAGCTTGTTATGTAATTGTAACGTGTGAAGAAATACGTATAAACCACGCGTAATATATGTATATACAATCTTAAATTATATCTGAACAAAAATTTTAACATTATTAATTAACTTTGAATTTAAATTTTATCTTTTGAATAATATCTTTTTACAGATAGTCTAAATTTGTCTGTCACAGTGTCTTTTGCTGATATGTATATAAAAATGCAAAATTTGGCCGTTATTAAGAATAATTTATACTATATTAGTATTTAATATATAAAATGGTTTTATCTTTATTTAAATTTTACACTGATTCAGTATACTATATATATAATAAATTATGATACAAATACTTCCTATCTCTGAACATATTCATACATTAATCTAATATTTTTTATTACAATTGTATCATTTTTAGAAAAATATTTATTAATCATTAAACTAGCAAAAACGCGGCGTTGAGCTCTTCCACTCAACAGAAATCCCCGAAAGATTCGAAATTTAAAATATTCATCTATCCCCATGGCTAGGAATGTATAGAGTAGTTTAATCATTATCAAGGTGACTTAATGACGGAATTATATCGTACATCCTTTCACGTGCTCTCCGATTTCCTTATCACTAATCTATAATAACTAATAGCACATTAGACAATTATACAATAGGTGCTTATGTCGTATATAGATATGTTTATATGTTCCTTATTTATTGGAAGGAATATTTGAGACGTAGTGGCGACACGCAGAATGATATAAGTACCTATATTTTTATTCAATGTCGAAACTTATTTTGATTTATAGATAATTTTATTAATTTTATTTTAATTTAACCTATTCTTGAGTCGCCATTTTTTATCTGTTACGTGATTTGACAGGTAATGTGACAAATATCTGGAAAAAAGAGATGGCAATACTGTCAATAATTAAAATCTAAAAAGCAGGCGTAATAATAAATAAATATTATTAGAAATTCATTTATTTATTTATTATTTATAATTATATTTATTAAATAAATGATATTAACCAAATTACTCACATCGATTATCTATACCGAGTTATGTCACATCGATTCTCTAATTCAAATTTCGAGTTTGTATATTCATGAAATTGTTATTTAAAATTCTTAAGCTTTATCTGCTTTTAAGTGAATTTTAATTACCTACTTCCGTTCGTACGCTTATGACAGTAAAAAATATGCTTCAAGTGACTTTTTAAATGCTCAATTTGTTTTGGATATCTCAGACATCGTAATTAACTATGAGTGAAATGATAAATTAATGAAAATAGCAATTTAAAATCATACAATACAATTGTAGCATACAATTTTAGCAATTCCTTATAATAGAAGATGTACCTTCACTTAGATTTTCATTGCATGGAGCAAGTTTTGATATGGTTTTCACTAATAGACTCAACTATTTAAAGATTTATACACATAATTTTTTTCGATTTATATAAGTATTATTTTAGTATAGTCTAAGCTGGCAAAGCCATGAACTAAACAAGTTTAAAAAACACCAACGAAATTATATGTATTTTCGTGCACACTAGAAAATATAATAATAGCAGAACGGTATGGAATACAGTTAAATGTATATATAATAAATTTAGTATAAGTAATGTTTAATTCTCGTTAAAATATGTAACTGTATTTTATTACGTTGATTTAAATTTTAACAAGTTTAATTACTTAAGTGAAGTAGTTTGTATTGTTCGCTTTATTCTTTTGTATTGTTTTAAAAGTATGCAATTGTTTTAACTAGTTTTTATTAATAAATTAAATTTTATTAAACTGTCAGTAAATGGTTTTTTATGAAAAAGGAACGCCAACGTGAAAGAGCGAAATATTTTATCGTTCTGATAATACCTACATACTCGTACATAATTATGTTAAATACCTTGAGCCCTTTCTCTAGATTTTATTATAAAACCTTAATAGTAACCTTCTAAAATTTCCTAATTCAGGAAGTTTTAGGCCAGATCTATATTTTTTGCATCGTAAGGGACAACGTTAAGTATTGCCATAAGGGTACTTACAATCCCTTAACGGCTCTATAATATAAGATTTAAGGCATTAGTTTTAAAAATTCTAAAATAAATCAGCTTCACGCAGTATTCCGCAAACAGCAGGGTAAGCAGAGGGAGCCTAGTGTTCTGTCTGTCTTCGTTCCCCACTTTCATGAAACTCAACGCCGAGCTCATCTCATCATTCATGGGGATCGAACCCACAACCGTCGCGTTACAGTCACACCCTTGTGCCACTGTACCAAGGCGGCATTATTATTTTATATGGAAATATATTAAAAAAAAACCTGTATATGTCATCGAAACCAATTACGTATAGTTGATATAACACGACCTTTCTCATAATACATGTAATGACAGTATTAGCATATTTTGTAAATGTGAATTAAATAAAAAAAATATGTTATTTTAATTTGTAACATAAATACATATAAATAAAGATTATTTTTTTCATTTATATGAATTTATATCCTGATTTGGTGAGTTCATAGTATTTTGAATCTTAATATATAAGTTTTAAAGTTGATATTATATTAGTTTTTGTTACGGAAGTATAGCGAAAGTGTACTCTCACTACGGTCACGGTCGCGGCGTTAGTCGAACAATGGTTTTGGCATAAACATTTCTTGTAAGATTATAAAATGTGAAATCAACATTTGAATTTTTATATGAAGATTGCATTTATTATGTATATGAATAAATATTCGCCTTTTAATAATTCGTGACTATAATATAATAAAATATATATAAAAAAATAATAATAATATTGGGCTGTTCTTTTTTTTTTGGAATCTTGTATTTATGTTAAAATTGTATAAATAGAAAAACTTTCTAAGTAATAACACTTTAAAACGTATATTCGTGCTTTTCTGTTCCCATCA